>ONZH01015020.1:0-66330 GCA_900303285.1 Rhinella marina | reverse complement strand
TACTGTGCGTCTCTTGCAAAGTAATTTCTCATAAACTGGTGTTCATACACACCGTCTGATCACTTAGTACACGGCTGTGTACCTTGAAAAATAACAATATATAGGCCTTATAATGGCAACTTACTGTGCGTTCTCTTGCAAAGTAATTTCTCATACCTGGTGTTCATACACACCGTCTGATCACTTAGTACACGGCTGTGTACCTTGAAAAATACAATATATAGGCCTTATAATTGGCAACTGTACTGTGCGTTCTCTTGCAAAGTAATTTCTCATACCTGGTGTTCATACACACCGTCTGATCACTTAGTACACGGCTGTGTACCTTGAAATATACAATATATAGGCCTTAATTGCCAACTGTACTGTGCGTTCTCTTGCAAAGTAATTTCTCATACCTGGTGTTCATACACACCGTCTGATCTTAGTACACGGCTGTTGTACCTTGAAAAATACAATATATAGGCCCTAATTGCCAACTGTACTGTGCGTTCTCTTGCAAAGTAATTTCTCATACCTGGTGTTCATACACACCGTCTGATCACTTAGTACACGGCTGTTGTACCTTGAAATATACAATATATAGGCCTTAATTGGCAACTGTACTGTGCGTTCTCTTGCAAAGTAATTTCTCATAACCTGGTGTTCATACCACCGTCTGTTCACTTAGTACACGGCTGTGTACCTTGAAATATACAATATATAGGCCTTTAATTGGCAACTGTACTGTGCGTTCTCTTGCAAAGTAATTTCTCATACCTGGTGTTCATACACACCGTCTGATCACTTAGTACACGGCTGTGTACCTTGAAATATTACAATATATAGGCCTTAATTGGCCAACTGTACTGTGCGTTCTCTTGCAAAGTAATTTCTCATACCTGGTGTTCATACACACCGTCTGTCAGTTAGTACACGGCTGTGTACCTTGAAATATACAATATAGGCCTTAATTGGCAACTGTACTGTGCGTTCTCTTGCAAAGTAATTTCTCAAACCTGGTGTTCATACACCGTCTGATCACTTAGTACATACCTGTGAAAAAATACAATATATAGGCCTTATAATTGGCAACTGTACTGTGCGTTCTCTTGCAAAGTAATTCTCAAACCTGGTGTTCATACCCACCGTCTGATCACTTAGTACACGGCTGTGTACCTTGAAATATACAATATATAGGCCTTAATTGGCAACTGTACTGTGCGTTCTCTTGCAAATTAATTTCTCATACCTGGTGTTCATACCACACCGTCTGATCACTTAGTACACGGCTGTGTACCTTGAAATATACAATATATAGGCCTTAATTGGCAACTGTACTGTGCGTTCTCTTGCAAAGTAATTTCTCATACCTGGTGTTCATACCACCGTCTGATCAGTTAGTACACGGCTGTGTACCTTGAAATATACAATATATAGGCCTTTAATTGGCCAACTGTACTGTGCGTTCTCTTGCAAAGTAATTTCTCATACCTGGTGTTCATACCACCGTCTGATCAGTTAGTACACGGCTGTGTACCTTGAAATATACAATATATAGGCCTTTAATTGGCAACTGTACTGTGCGTTCTCTTGCAAAGTAATTTCTCATACCTGGTGTCATACCACACCGTCTGTTCAGTTAGTACACGGCTGTGTACCTTTGAAATATACAATATATAGGCCTTATAATTGGCAACTGTACTGTGCGTTCTCTTGCAAAGTAATTTCTCATAACTGGTGTTCATACCACACCGTCTGATCACTTAGTACACGGCTGTGTACCTTGAAAATATACAATATATAGGCCTTATAATTGGCAACTGTACTGTGCGTTCTCTTGCAAAGTAATTTCTCATACCTGGTGTTCATACACACCGTCTGATCACTTAGTACACGGCTGTGTACCTTGAAAAATACAATCTATAGGCCTTTAACTGGCAACTGTACTGTGCGTTCTCTTGCAAAGTAATTTCTCATAACTGGTGTTCATACCCACCGTCTGTTCAGTTACTACACGGCTGTGTACCTGAAAATACAATCTATAGGCCTAACTGGCAACTGTACTGTGCGTTCTCTTGCAAAGTAATTTCTCATAACTGGTGTTCATACCCACCGTCTGTTCAGTTACTACACGGCTGTGTACCTTGAAAAATACAATATATAGGCCTTAACTGGCAACTGTACTGTGCGTTCTCTTGCAAAGTAATTTCTCATAACTGGTGTTCATACCCACCGTCTGTTCAGTTACTACACGGCTGTGTACCTTGAAAAATACAAATCTATAGGCCTTAACTGGCAACTGTACTGTGCGTTCTCTTGCAAAGTAATTTCTCATACTGGTGTTATACCCACCGTCTGTTCAGTTACTACACGGCTGTGTACCTTGAAAAATACAATCTATAGGCCTTAACTGGCAACTGTACTGTGCGTTCTCTTGCAAAGTAATTTCTCATAACTGGTGTTTATACCCACCGTCTGTTCAGTTACTACACGGCTGTGTACCTTGGAAAAATACAATCTATAGGCCTTAACTGGCAACTGTACTGTGCGTTCTCTTGCAAAGTAATTTCTCATAACTGGTGTTTATACCCACCGTTTTGTTCAGTTACTACACGGCTGTGTACCTTGAAAAATACAATATATAGGCCTTAACTGGCAACTGTACTGTGCGTTCTCTTGCAAAGTAATTTCTCATAACTGGTGTTCATACACACCGTCTGTTCAGTTACTACACGGCTGTGTACCTTGAAAAATACAATATATAGGCCTTAACTGGCAACTGTACTGTGCGTTCTCTTGCAAAGTAATTTCTCATAACTGGTGTTCATACCCACCGTTGTTCAGTTACTACACGGCTGTGTACCTTGAAAAATACAATCTATAGGCCTTAACTGGCAACTGTACTGTGCGTTCTCTTGCAAAGTAATTTCTCATAACTGGTGTTCATACCCACCGTCTGTTCAGTTACTACACGGCTGTGTACCTTGAAAATACAATCTATAGGCCTTAACTGGCAACTGTACTGTGCGTTCTCTTGCAAAGTAATTTCTCATAACTGGTGTTTATACCTACCGTCTGTTCAGTTACTACACGGCTGTGTACCTTGAAAAATACAATATATAGGCCTTTAACTGGCAACTGTACTGTGCGTTCTCTTGCAAAGTAATTCTCATAACTGGTGTTCTATACCACCGTCTGTTCAGTTACTACACGGCTGTGTACCTTGAAAAATACAATATATAGGCCTTAACTGGCAACTGTACTGTGCGTTCTCTTGCCAAAGTAATTTCTCATAACTGGTGTTCATACCCACCGTCTGTTCAGTTACTACACGGCTGTGTACCTTGAAAAAATACAATCTATAGGCCTTAACTGGCAACCTGTACTGTGCGTTCTCTTGCAAAGTAATTTCTCATAACTGGTGTTTATACCCACCGTCTGTTCAGTTACTACAACGGCTGTGTACCTTTGAAAAATACAATCTATAGGCCTTAACTGGCAACTGTACTGTGCGTTCTCTTGCAAAGTAATTTCTCATAACTGGTGTTCATACCCACCGTCTGTTCAGTTACTACACGGCTGTGTACCTTGAAAAATACAATCTAATAGGCCTTAACTGGCAACTGTACTGTGCGATCTCTTTGAAAAGTAATTTCTCATAACTGGTGTTCTATACCCACCGTCTGTTCAGTTACTACACGGCTGTGTACCTTGAAAAATACAATATATAGGCCTTAACTGGCAACTGTACTGTGCGTTCTCTTGCAAAGTAATTTCTCATAACTGGTGTTCATAACCCACCGTCTGTTCAGTTACTACACGCTGTGTACCTTTGAAAAATACAATCTATAGGCCTTAACTGGCAACTGTACTGTGCGTTCTCTTGCAAAGTAATTTTCTCATAAGTGGTGTTTATACCCACCGTCTGTTCAGTTACTACACGGCTGTGTACCTTGAAAAATACAATATATAGGCCTTAACTGGCAACTGTACTGCGTCTCTGCCAAAGTAATTTCTCATAACTGGTGTTTATACCCACCGTGTTCAGTACTACACGGCTGTGTACCTTGAAAAATACAATATATTAGGCCTTAACTGGCAACTGTACTGTGCATTCTCTTGCAAACTAATTTTACGGCTGTGAAGGCAAAGTATTGTAAAAAAAAAAAAATGCGGCGGGGGGCTAGCGGAATCGGACGTGGACGAGGACGGGGGCGCGGAAATGCTGTTGGGGGCCTTGTTGAAGCCAGTGGGGATACAATGCGTGCTGGTGAGGGTCAGCCAGGATCCCGCTCATCCAGAATCCCTGCCTTTATGGACAGTTAAGCAGGGGCGGGTTACACCGCTGTTGAGGCCTGAGCAGGTTGAACAGGTGGTGCAATGATAGCCGATAGCGCTTCCACACAGTTGTCCACCAGCCAGTCATCCACACAGTCTCACTCTGACCCTCCTTCCTCCACACCTGGCCAACAGAGTCATCCCACCCTTGACCCCTCCAGGAGCTCTTTTCGGGTGCTTTTTCAGATGTGCCGGAAGAATCCCAGGAGCTAGCAGAGGAATTTGTTTGTAGTGATGCCCAACCACTTGAGTATTCGCCATCTCCTGCTGATGTGGACCCTGAACCAGCATCTGTTATCATGAGCGATGATGATGATGATGAGACGCAGTTGCCATCAAGGGAGGCTGTTGGAATGTCCAGTGGGCAGGAGGAGGAGCAGAGTGAGGAAGAGGAGGTGGTGGATGACGAAATGACGACCCCACTTGGCCAGGGGTGATGTCCAGCGGGGAAAGCAGTGGAGAGGTGGTGGTCTGCGCAGCACCGAAAAAGTCAGCAAGAGGCAGAGGGATGTCCACAGGCAGAGGGATGTCCACAGGCAGAGGGATGTCCACAGGCAGAGGGATGTCCAGAGGCAGAGGACAGTCAGACAGAGAAGAGAGGCCACAGCAGCAGGGCCGAAGCTGTTCCCGGCAGCGGGCAGTCGCGCGAAGCTCCCCCATCGAGGCCTCGTACTTCTGTGGTGTGGAGATTTTTTAATGTTTGTGCGGATGACAAACTGAGCGCGGTTGCACACTCTGCCACTCAAAACTGAGTAGGGCTCTGAGAAGAGCAATCTGACCACCTCAGGCATGCGGCGTCACTTGGAAGTCAAGCACTGGGCTGAGTGGGAGAGAGCAAACGCAATACAAACTGCGCCCGGTCCTGCTGCCAACTGCCTCTTCCCCTTTGTTGTGTGCTGCCACTGCGGTCCAGACCTCCAGCCAGGACACCTCCACATCTGCCTCTGCCTCGGGCTACTTTGGGGCCTTCTCCTTCAGCCTCCCCTTCCCCCGCCTCTTCGCCTGCACCCTCACACTCCTCGTCCCAACAACTGTCCATCTCGCAGGCGTTCGACCGCAGGGCGGAAGTACGCCTCGAGTCACCCCCAAGCTCAAGCCTTAAACTGCCACATCTCCAAACTGCTGGCCCTGGAGATGTTGCCGTTTAGGCTTGTGGAGACGCAGGCCTTCCGCGACCTGATGGCGGCTGCCGCACCTCGCTATTCCATCCCAGCCGCCACTACTTTTCCCGGAGTGCCGTCCCCGCCCTGCACCAACACATGTCGCGTAACATCAGGCGGGCCCTGAGGTACGCAGTCAGCGCAAAGGTCCACTTGACCACCGACTCGTGGACAAGCGCTTGCGGCCAGGGACGCTACATCTCTTTGACGGCACACTGGGTGAATGTAGTGGAAGCGGGGACGGGGTCGCAAACAGAGACGGCCTACCTACCACCCCCGCCCAAGATTGCCAGCATGGGTTCTGATAAACCCCCTCCTCCTCCTCCTCCTCCTCCTCCTCTGCCTTAACATCGCCCTCAGCCGCTAGCTGGAAGCGTTGCAGCACTGGCGCGGGGAGACGTCAGCAGGCGGTGCTTAAGCTCATCAGCTTGGGCGACAGGAAGCACAGCGCCCCAGAGGTGAGGGACGCCATATTGCAGCAGACGGAGATGTGGCTGTCGCCGCTGCAGCTAGGACCAGGCATGGTCGTGTGCGATAACGGCCGTAACCTGGTGGCAGCTCTGGAGCTTGCCGAACTCAATCACGTACCATGCCTGGCCCACGTTTTTAATCTGGTAGTCCAAAAATTTCTGAAGACTTACCCCAACCTGGGCAGAGCTACTGGTGAAAGTGCGGCGCTTGTGCGCTCACTTTCGGAAGTCAACTGTAGCTGCTGCTAGCTTAAAAAACTCCAGCAACGCCTCCATTTGCCTGAACATCGGCTGTTGTGCGACCTGCCCACTCGCTGGAATTCCACCTATTCCATGTTGGCCAGGGTGTGTGAGCAGCAGAGAGCATTGATGGAGTACCAGATTATGAATCCACGCGTGCCTCCAACTCAGCTCCCTCAGTTTGCCAACCACGAGTGGCCATGGATGGCAGACATATGCAATGTACTGCGTATCTTTGAGGAGTCCACCAAGAAGGTCAGCAGCGAGGACGCTATAGTGAGCGTAACCATCCCGCTCCTAGGCGTCCTTAAAGAATCCCTCATCGCATAAGGGAGAACGCATTGCACGCAGAGGAGACGGGGGTAGGAGGAGACGCAACGGAGCTACACAGTCAGACCACACTTTTGTCTGCTTCACGGTGGCAGTTGCAGGAGGAGGAGATGAGGAGGAGGACGACGTGGAGGTGGCTGTGGAAGAGGAGGAGGATGCTGGCGGCGAGGGTAGAAGTCAGGCTGTGTGCGTCCCATTGGTTCAGCGCGGATGGGGTGGAGAGGAGGCGGAAGAGGAAGAGGAGGAAATGGCAAGTGATCCTTCTGGTGGGGGCAGTGAGGTCATGCCTATTCAGAGTCTGGCACACATGGCTGACTTCATGCTGGGCTGCTTTTCCCGGGACACACGTGTTGTCCGGATAGTGGAGAACAAACTGTACTGGGTCTTCGCAATCCTGGACCCCCGGT
This sequence comes from Rhinella marina, assembly GCA_900303285.1. Lineage (NCBI taxonomy): Eukaryota > Metazoa > Chordata > Amphibia > Anura > Bufonidae > Rhinella > Rhinella marina. Next base: position 59,403 of record ONZH01015020.1, on the reverse strand, counting down.
ATAAAGATAACGTCTCTTCTTTTATTCCGGTAGAGGAGAGGACAAATCGATTGCTGAAATACCAGAGGGAACTCGTGCAGAACATGATGGAGATTTTCCCACCCACCATCGCTGGCGGCAGAGAGGAGAGGGTCTCCCAGAGTCCCACAACATCTATCAGGCCCACAGCCACCAGGGGAACACTCTCCAAGGTGTGGGACACGTTCATGGCACCCCCTCGTGCAACTTCCATCACTGCGGGGCCCGCTATCAGCAGGAGGGACAAGTATCGGCGGATGTTGCGGGAGTACCTGGCAGACCGTAACCCTGTCCTCCCCGATCCCTCGGCGTCCTACACTTACTGGGTCTCCAAGTTGGACACGTGGCTGGAACTGTCCCTGTACGCCTTGGAGGTGCTTGCCTGCCCTGCCGCAGCGTGCTATCAGAAAGGGTGTTCAGCGCAGCCGGGGGCATTATAACCGATAAGCGCAGCCGCCTGTCAACCGACAGTGCCGACAGGCTGACGCTAATAAAAAAGGAACAGCAAGTGGATTGACCCGGACTTTGCTTCTCCAACCGTGGAAAGCAGCCAAAAGTGAAGTGCCATCTGTATGAAGTGCCATTTCCTCCTCCACCTCCTCCTCCTCCTTAACCGCCGTAGAATTGCTCCGTAAATAAGAAAAATGTATATATTTATGGCTCACCTCTTGGGCCTCCACATAATTTTTAAGAGGGTCTCACCTCTTGGGGCCTCCACATAATTTTTAAGAGGTCTCACCTCTGGGCCTCCACATAATTTTTAAGAGGTCTCACCTCTTGGGCCTCCACATAATTTTTAAGAGGTCTCACCTCTTGGCCTGCACAAAATGTTTAAGAGGTCTCACTCTTGGGCCTCCAACATAATGTTTAAGAGGTCTCACCTCTTGGGCCTCCACATAATTTTTAAGAGTCTCACCTCTTGGGCCTGCACATAATTTTTTAGAGGTCTCACCTCTTGGGCCTGCACAAAATGTTTAAGAGGTCTCACCTCTTGGGCCTCCCACATAATTTTTAAGAGGTCTCACCTCTTGGGCCTCCACATAATTTTTAACAGGTCTCACCTCTTGGGCCTCCACATAATTTTAACAGGTCTCACCTCTTGGCCTCCACATAATTTTTAAGAGGTCTCACCTCTTGGGCCTGCACAAAATGTTTTAAGAGGTCTCACCTCTTGGGCCTCCACATAATTTTTAAGAGGTCTCACCTCTTGGGCCTCCACATAATTTTTAAGAGGTCTCACCTCTTGGGCCTGCACAAAATCTTTAAGAGGTCTCACCTCTTGGGCCTCCACAAAATCTTTAAGAGGTCTCACCTCTTTGGCCTCCACAAAATCTTTAAGAGGTCTCACCTCTTGGGCCTCCACAAAATCTTTAAGAGGTCTCACCTCTTGGGCCTGCACAAAATCTTTAAGAGGTCTCACCTCTTGGGCTCCACAAAATCTTTAAGAGGTCTCACCTCTTGGGCCTGCCACAAAATCTTTAAGAGGTCTCACCTCTTGGGCCTCCACAAAATCTTTAAGAGGTCTCACCTCTTGGGCCTCCACAAAATCTTTAAGAGGTCTCACCTCTTGGGCCTGCACAAAATGTTTAAGAGGTCTCACCTCTTGGGCCTCCACATAATTTTTAAGAGGTCTCACCTCTTGGGCCTCCACATAATTTTTAAGAGGTCTCACCTCTTGGGCCTGCACAAAATCTTTAAGAGGTCTCACCTCTTGGGCCTCCACAAAATCTTTAAGAGGTCTCACCTCTTTGGCCTCCACAAAATCTTTAAGAGGTCTCACCTCTTGGGCCTCCACAAAATCTTTAAGAGGTCTCACCTCTTGGGCCTGCACAAAATCTTTAAGAGGTCTCACCTCTTGGGCCTGCACAAAATCTTTAAGAGGTCTCACCTCTTGGGCCTGCACAAAATCTTTAAGAGGTCTCACCTCTTGGGCCTCCACAAAATCTTTAAGAGGTCTCACCTCTTGGGCCTCCACAAAATCTTTAAGAGGTCTCACCTCTTGGGCCTGCACAAAATCTTTAAGAGGTCTCACCTCTAGGGCCTCCACAAAATCTTTAAGAGGTCTCACCTCTTGGGCCTCCACAAAATCTTTAAGAGGTCTCACCTCTTTAGCCTCCACACAATTTTTAAGACGTCTCACCTCTTGGGCCTCCACAAAATTTTCCATGAGCCTCTGGCCAGCCCACGGCCTCTAACTGCCTTTTGCGGTCCTACGCATCCCTCCACATCCCCACTGCTTTACCTGCTAGACATGACACTGGGCCAGGTCGGGTCACTGATATCTCTAGCGCCAACAATTTGGGCATTTTAAGGCTTCTGCATGTGTTTGAGTTGTTTTTACATTTTAAAGAAGACATGTCTGACCACATTTCACACACACACACAATGACAATTAGGGGTGGGGTCTATTTGCTTTCCCCCTTGCCTATGCCATCTGTGGTTGTCATAGGCAACGTGATTTTAAGGGGTGCAGAATTTCATCTTCTTTTTTGTCTAGTTTGGCTTGGGGTCCATGGCAATGTAGAGGAAAGAAGGTTTCCTTGTTTGTTCTCACTTTACAGAGAGGTTAGATTGTCCTTGGAGTGTATTGTTGAGAGGCTGTGATAGTGGCGTAATAGTGCGACTTGGGCGCGTTATATGCACCCAGACATGCTTCCCCTGCTGTCCCAGTTGCATTCCAGCAGTGTTGGCATCCTTTTCTGAGGTTTCAGGGTGGACTTGGTGACCTCCAAGTGGTCGAATTGAGATTTCCAAGTGGCGAGCATTTTTTTCCCATAGACTTTAATGGGATTCGATATTCGGTCGAATAGTCGAATTTCGCGGTCTATTCGAATCGAATTTCGAACTTTCGAATATTTCACTACTCGCTCATCTCTAGTAGCGATCACTCTGCTCCATACAACTACTGGGTTTCAAAGCTGGACACGTTGCCTGAACTGGCGCTGTACGCCTTGGAGGTGCTGGCCTGCCCTGCCGCTAGCGTGCTGTCAGAGCGGGTATTCAGTGCAGCTGGTGGCGTCATCACCGATAAGCGTACACGCCTGTCAACTGACAGCGCTGACAGGCTGACGCTTATTAAAATGAACAAAGCCTGGATTTCACCGGAATTCAAATCTCCTCCGGGGGAAAGCAGCTAAAGATTTAAATAACTTATGTATCCGATTCCTCTTCTCTACTCCTCTTCTCTACTCCTCCTCCTCCTCCTCCATATCGTCTTTTGCCTAACGCTGACCCAAAAAACGCCATTTTTTAGAGGTCCAACTGGCACTCTTTTAGCACAATTTTTCAGGAGGGCCCCGTACAGGCCTTCTCTTCAAACAATTTTTCAGGAGGGCCCCCTACAGGCCCTCTATTCAAACAATTTTTCAAGAGGTCCACCTACAGGCCCTCTATTCAAACAATTTTTCCAGAGGTCCACCTACAGGCCCTCTCTTCAAACAATTTTTCAGAAGGGCCCCCTACAGGCCCTCTCTTCAAACAATTTTTCAGGAGGGCCCCCTACAGGCCCTCTATTCAAACAGTTTTTCCAGAGGTCCACCTACAGGCCCTCTCTTCAAACAATTTTTCAGGAGGGCCCCCTATAGGCCCTCTATTCAAACAATTTTTCCAGAGGTCCACCTACAGGCCCTCTCTTCAAACAATTTTTCAGGAGGGCCCCCTACAGGCCCTCTATTCAAACAATTTTTCCAGAGGTCCACCTATAGGCCCTCTGTCCAAACAATTTTAACGGAGGTCCACCTACAGGCCCTCTCTCTCTCCAAACAATTGTTCCGGAGGTCCACCTACAGGCCCTCTCTTCAAACAATTTTTCAGGAGGGCCCCCTACAGGCCCTCTATTCAAACAATTTTTCCAGAGGTCCACCTATAGGCCCTCTGTCCAAACAATTTTAACGGAGGTCCACCTACAGGCCCTCTCTCTCTCCAAACAATTGTTCCGGAGGTCCACCTACAGGCCCTCTCTCCAAACAATTTTTCCAGAGGTCCACCTATAGGCCCTCTCTCCAAACAATTGACGTCTTTTTCCTATCTTTCTCTCTCTCCAAACTATTTTTCCGGATAGCTGCCATATACTGTATTAAACTGAGAAGAATATGGAGAACACATGCTACACTTGATCAAGTTCATAATTTACGACTGTACCGGTTAAAGCAACAGTTTTCCCAAATCCAGGCCGGCTGTTGTCACCACCACACATGCTAGACCAGGGAGCACTCCTCTGGCTCTTCCAGCGAAACCTCCTTCCCCCCAGCCTGCCCCCCACCTACAGGCCCTCTCTCCAAACAATTGACGTCTTTTTCCTATCTTTCTCTCTCTCCAAACTATTTTTCCGGATAGCTGCCATATACGGTATTAAACTGAGAAGAATACAGAGAACACATGCTACACTTGATCAAGTTCATAATTTACAACTGTACCGGTTAAAGCAACAGTTTTCCCAAATCCAGTCCGGCTGTTGTCACCACCACACACGCTAGCCCAGGGAGCACTCCTCTGGCTCTTCCAGCGAAACCTCCTTCCCCCCAGCCTGCCCCCCACCTACAGGCCCTCTCTCCAAACAATTGACGTCTTTTTCCTATCTTTCTCTCTCTCCAAACTATTTTTCCGGATAGCTGCCATATACGGTATTAAACTGAGAAGAATACAGAGAACACATGCTACACTTGATCAAGTTCATAATTTACAACTGTACCGGTTAAAGCAACAGTTTTCCCAAATCCAGTCCGGCTGTTGTCACCACCACACACGCTAGCCCAGGGAGCACTCCTCTGGCTCTTCCAGCGAAACCTCCTTCCCCCCAGCCTGCCCCCCACCTACAGGCCCTCTCTCCAAACAATTGACGTCTTTTTCCTATCTTTCTCTCTCTCCAAACTATTTTTCCGGATAGCTGCCATATACGGTATTAAACTAATAAGAATACAGAGAACACATGCTACACTTGATCAAGTTCATAATTTACGACTGTACCGGTTGATGCAACAGTTTTCAAAAATCCATTCTGGCTGTTGTCACCACCACACACGCTAGCCCAGGGGGCACTCCTCTGGCTCTTCCAGCGAAACCTCCTTGCCCCAGCCAGCCCCCCCCCCACCTACAGGCCCACTCTACAAACAATTTAGCCAGATAGGGGACGTATCAGAAGTTGCACTCATGTTTGTTTTTGTTCTTCTTTTATCTGCCTCCTGACCTGTGATAGGCAGAGCATGGACACGTCCCCTTAGCTGCAGTGGGAAAATCACTCCCCTGGCCAGAGCAAGCTCTTTTTCCGTTTTCCGTGTTCGAAAAATCCATTAAATATAGGGTCCCAAGATAGGGGACGTATACGGTATTAACCCTTTCACGACCGGAGGTTTTTTCGGTTCTGCATTTTCGTTTTGCGCTCCCTGCCTTCAAACAGCCATAACTGTTTTATTTTTCTGTTCACATAGCTGTATGAGGGCTTGTTTTTTGTGGGACAAGTTATACTTTCCAACGCCACCATTTAATATTACATATGGTGTAGTGGGAAGCGGGAAACAAATTCCAAATGGGGTGAAATTGCAAGAAAACCGCTATTCCGCTACAGTTCTACGGGTTTCTTATTTCCAGCGTTCGATGTGCATTAAAACTGACCGGTTACTTTCATTCTACTGGTCAGTACGAATCCGGCAATACCTAATATGTATAGTTTTTCCTGCGTTTAGATGGTGATAAAATAATTAGAAAGTTGCCCTTTTTTTTTTTTTTTCCTTGTCATATCTTGACCCCTATAACTTTTTGGTATTTATGTGTACAGAGCTGTATGGGGGCTCATTTTTTGCGGGGCGGTCTGAAGTTTTTATTGATACCATTCTGGGGTGTGTATGACTTTTTGATCACTTTTTATTTAATTTTTTTTAGAAAAAAAAGGGACAAAAAACTGCGAATCGCCATTTGGACGCTTTTTTCCGCCACACAATTCGCCGTATTGAATTTTTTTTTTATATTTTAAAACTAAGGGCGTTTTCGGTCACGGTGATACCCATGATGTCTATATTTATTGTTATTTAGGTATTTATTTTTTACTTATATGGAAAGGGGGGTGATTTGAACTTTTATATCTTTTTTATTTTTTATATATTTTTTAACATTTTTTTTTAATTTTTCTGTGATTATTTTAAAGCTCAAATATCATCTGATCTATTGTGTTTTGTTTTTTTTCTTTATGAGCAATCATGGATTTACTAGATGCAGTTAAAACCATGAATTGCTCATTTCTTATCCTGGCCTGCCATCTAGTGGCCAGAATAAGAATTGCAGTTTGAAAACTGTAATCCTCACCAGCGAGGATTACAGTTTTCATATGGTGTACAGACACCCCGTGTGATCACGGCATCAGTAAGGCCCAGGAAGTCTCCGCAGACGGAGGTAAGATGCGGCAAGTCTCTGCTGTTAGAAACAGCAGAGACTTGCCGGCCATGACGCCCGCCGCACCCGCGAGGTCGGGAAGGGGTTAAACTGAGAAGAATCGATACTGCACCGGCTGATGCTAGAGCATTTCCAAATGCATTCCGGCTGTTGTCACCACCACACACGCTAGCCCAGGGGGCACTCCTCTGGCTCTTCCAGCGAAACCTCCTTGCCCCAGCCTGCCCCCCCCACCTACAGGCCCACTCTACAAACAATTTAGCCAGATAGGGGACGTATCAGAAGTTGCACTCATGTTTGTTTTTGTTCTTCTTTTATCTGCCTCCTGACCTGTGATAGGCAGAGCATGGACACGTCCCCTTAGCTGCAGTGGGAAAAACACTCCCCTGGCCAGAGCAAGCTCTTTTTCCGTTTCCGTGTTCGAAAAATCCATTAAATATAGGGTCCCAAGATAGGGGACGTATACGGTATTAAACTGAGAAGAATCGATACCATACGGGTTAAAGCAACAGTTTTCCCAAATCCAGTCCAGCTGTTGTCACCACCACACACGCTAGCCTAGGAGGCACTCCTCTGGCTCTTCCAGCGAAACCTCCTTCCCCCCCCACCTACATGCCCTCTCTCCAAACAATTTTCCCAGGTAGGGGGACGTATTAGATATTGTACTGATTTTGAATTGCCTCCTGCGATAGATGGGAATCGAACCCACATCAATTGCTTGGGAAGCAGCTATGCTCACCACTATACCACCAGCAGGCACAGCAACTGATAAGAACAGATACTAAACTTGATTTTAGCTGCAGTGCCAGCATGAGTAGTGGTGTCACCTGCAGGCGGTGATGGACCTTCGTTGCACCTAGTTGGGTGCTTCCCTAACATGTGATGGGCATGTGCCTCGCCTTTCTTGGTCTGGGTGAGCACAATTGCCATGAGGGTAACCACCAGGCTGTTGCCTGAGAATTTGGGGTAATGGTGGGATTAGGCAGCCTCAGAGGCATCCATGCATGCTGCCCCTGCTGTTTCCTGTCCATTTCCGTGGTGTTTCCATCATTTTCTGATGTTTCCAGGTTTTCACCCAGCCTTCCCTAGGCAGAGCCTTGGTCCCCCGCAAAAATGCTCGAGTCTCCCATTGACTTCAATGGGGTTCGTTATTCGAAACGAGCACCCGAGCATCGGGAAAAGTTCGACTCGAATAACGAGCACCCGAGCATTTTAGTGCTCGCTCATCTCTAGTCAAGACACATATCTCTGTACATCAAATGATCCATTAGGACCACATTACCTCCTTTACTGGAATGGGTGGACTACAGTACCCAGAAAGATTATCAAAATTAGGGTTATTCACTTTAGAAAAAAGACGACTGAGGGGAGATCTAATAACTATGTATAAATATATCAGAGGTCAGTACAGAGATCTCTCCCATCATCTATTTATCCCGAGGACAGTGACCATGACGAGGGGACATCCTCTGCGTCTGGAGGAAAGAAGGTTTGTACATAAACATAGAAGAGGATTCTTTACGGTAAGAGCAGTGAGACTATGGAACTCTCTGCCTGAGGAGGTGGTGATGGTAAGTTCACTAAGAGAGTTCAAGAGAGGCCTGGATGTATTTCTGGAGGGTAATAATATTACAGGTTATAGTTACTAGAGAGGGGTCGTTGATCCAGGGAGTTATTCTGATTGCCTGACTGGAGTCGGGAAGGAATTTTTCCCCCTAAAGTGAGGAAAATTGGCTTCTACCTCACAGGGTTTTTTGCCTTCCCCTGGATCAACTTGTAGGAAAACAGGCTGAACTGGATGGACAGATGTCTTTTTTCGGCCTTACAAACTATGTTACTATGTTACTATGTTACTATCGTGGTATCAGTCTGGAGGTCAGTAAGAGCTCTCATTTCCATTTTATTTAAATTGGGTATAGCATCAAATCCAGCATGAGGTAATCTCTCCAATTGCTCACTGACTAGTTTGTTAAGAAATCCAGACATGCTGTATCCTGAGGAGGTGGCATTTTGGTGCTAATGGGTCGCAGTTGAGTAAAAGGCCCCTGTCCTCTTGCCCGGTCATTATCATCAAGCAAAGAGCTCAAGGTGCGAACACTCTCAAGATCTTCAGGTGAAATACCTAATTTGATACATTCATCATGGTCATGGGTTTTAAAAAATTTTCGCCATTTAAGTTTGCGTATAAAAAGGTTTACATCTTTAATCCATCTGAATGAATCAAACCTGGTGGTAGGAACAAATAAAAAGCCTTTCTCAAGGACCCTCCTCTCAATCTCAGTGAGGGGATGTGAAGAAAGGTTTATCACCTGTTTGTTTCAGTGTGTTATCTCAACCGTGATGTATTTTGAGTTTGTGGGCCCTCCCTGTCCCTCAATTGATAAGGGCAGGTCGCCGTCTCTAAAAAAGAGTAAGAAGAAGTGGGGTCGCCCCTATCAGGGTGGGTGCTCCGCTTTTAGGCAGGGGTAGCCCTAGGGACAAAATAGGGTCAGCATTGTCCATCTACCTGATCCCACTTCTTTGGCTACCCGCTGTCACCTTCCATCTGTGGTCATCAAAACCGTGAGTTTATTCCAAGACAGTGCCTCACTACTTTGTACCCACATTATTTGTTGCTTGTGGGTTGTGAGGCCTTTACAGAGTATATATAGTTTTTGGATCTGGAGATTACTTTTTGTTATTTTATATTTGTGTGTTTTGGGATGATTATGTTTTATCTGCAATATATTAAATGTTAATTTTTAAATAGGGAATTTCTTGCTCTGAGTATTTGTGTTAAAAGTACTTTCCCTTAGTTATATCATATGATTTAGTGATTTGTACAATTATATTTTTTTAGATAGATAGACGGATATACCATCTGTGCAGCCGGTTTAACTGCACAGGGGCCCAGTGTGGGAGGGGGCCCATTCATACTAGTGAGCACTTCTGGAAGTGCTCACTAGTATGCAGGAGATGGGGGAGAGAAGCACTTCGAGCTCTGTACTTGCCTACCTTGTCTCTTCCAGCCTGACTGCGTACACCGCGCTCTACTAAGACCTGACTCTGTACACAGTCGGGTCATGTGACTGTGCAGCTGTTAGAGACCAGCAGAGCAGGACGTGGAGCAGGAGAGGTAAGTTTTATTTATTTATTTTTAGTCTGATCTGAGGTGTGATAGGGGTCTGAGCATCAATGGGGGGGGGTCTGTCTTATCTGCATATGGGGGGGCCTCAATGTGCAACTGATATTGGGGGGGTCTGGTCTGAGCAACTGATATGGGGTGGCACTCTGCTGTTTGTGTCCACCCCTACGTAGATAGATAGATAGATAGATAGATAGATAGATAGATAGATAATAGACAGATAGATAATAGTGCAGTTCATAGCCATATATAAGTAAAGCTTTCCTGCAAAAACTACAGTACTGTTAAAATTCTCTGTTAATTACATGGTGTTAATTATATAAGCACTTAGCCGTTTCTCCTATTTTTAATGAGCACAGCTGTTTTCTGTCCAGCTACAACAAGGAGAATTTCCCCTTGCTAATTTAAGAGTAATACACTGGCAGAAAACTCTGGGGGATCTGGAGGTCATGCTGGGTACAATGTATTAATGCTCAGTGATACCTAAAAGGACCAGATTTAACCCATTTCATTCAAAGACAATTACACATTACCAGCAGGGGCCTGTAGGTGTAAAGGGGTTAAAACAATGAACAGCTTTGAGCATGCAAGGCTAATGATCTTTTAATACAGCAGACAGCTATAAAACTTAATGTTTATTTTGATTAAAAAGACCCTGGGGAACAAAAACTCAGATTTCTGTGAGAAGCACATAACTCTGACAAAACCCTATATTTTTCTCATTATGCTCTTAACACATCACCAACAGAAAGGACAAAATACTCAATGTTGTTGGAAAGCTATGACTATAAAAATCACCTCTCTTAATGGTAGATGGTAGTTCTTGTTTGTCCTTCAAAGCACTGTACTTTTGTACTCTGTATCAGAATTTTAGGGGAGACTACAAAAAAGTCCACCATTGGGTCAGTTATGGTCATTGGAAAGTTAAAAGCTATTAACACCTTTTGAGGCAGTATTATTCTTTCATTGAATTTTACATATTTTGGGCCCAAAATATTTTTTTCTGTTGGCCTTCAACAGTTTTCCCTGTATAATTTTCATTTTCATTACATCTACATACTATTGCTCTTTGCTTCACACTGAAACTGTCAGGTCGATCTCTAGTCCTACTCTCTGAATTCCTGACAGTTCATGCACACTCAATATAAAATCTTATCAAATTGCTAAGAAGATATGTTAAATAGTACAGCAGAAACACACTGTATGTGCCATCTGTGAACAAGAACAGAGCCTAGTATCAAGGGAGGCTACTGTAATATCAGATAGTATGTAAGGGCCTTGGCTCATTCTCAATCCAGTCTCACAATTATTTTCTGGGACTAGTAAACCCTTGTTGGGTGTAGGTCTCTACTGCCTAGGGGTAATTTGGATGATGGGTGGCTTGGCTGTAGTCCCTCATGTTACAGTAGTGTGTCTGATTCAAATGATTGCTGGTCACTCTGCTGTCTGACTTCTCAAGGATTTACTAGAGGACTCAATTTTAGTTTTTCTGTGGAGACTCTCCAACAGGAGCTGGAGCTCTGAAGTGTGCTTCCTATATCCTCTGTCTTTGGACAGGAACTCTCCATCCTGGCAAGATGCCGGACCACACCACTCCTACCAAGAGGGGAGGAACAGGGTGGTCAGCCCTGTTCCTTGCCAACATTCGCCAACCATTACTTCACTGGAATGTACGGCCTAAACATGAACAATACAATACATAACTATGTACAGTAATTGCAGTCTGGGGTACTGCAATATCACTCCTATGTACCACACTTAGGTATCTTGCTATAATAAGGGCTTTCAGACAGGAAAGGTACTAGACACTCACAAATGTCCCGACTCTCACGTCTTCAATGCATCAACTTCTTATTCATTCAGGGCATATAGCATACCAACAATTCACAGAAAATGGGGCACTACAACGGTAAATGCAATTGACAATATAAAACCCTCACACTGATAATAAAATGAGACTTTTGCCAATATATTCTTATATCAAGAACATACAGGAGCCCAAGCACCCCGTCAAGGTCTCTCAAGTGGCACGAGACCTAATGCTAACCCTACTATGGTATAAGTAATTACAGATAGGGGCATAAAGTCCAACACACAGCAACCAGCTCCCAGTTTCCTCCAGTGTGAAATCGCACATATAATGAGAGGGGGGTGGAGGCTGTGAGTCCCACCTATCCCTGACGCCATGTGACCCAGGCTGCACAGGTGCACTTGAATGTTACCCATTAGTCAAATCAAGGCACATTCAACCTGGAGTTGCCACACCTCCAGGTATAAATGTACAAACAAAATCACAGAAAAAAAAGTGGTCTCAAATGGCAGAAAATGCTCAAAACCCCAAATGATGTTGCACATTTCTAACCGGTGGAGCAAATGCTGCACATGTGGTGCGCTGCTGAACGTAATCCCCAGCAAAAATGCATACAATGGAGGATGGTGCACTACAATGGTAAATGTAATTGACAATATATGGCTAAACCCTCACACTGATATTAAAATGAGACTCATTTTAACATCAGTGTGAGGGTTTAGCCATATATTGTCAATTGCACATGTGCAGGATTTGCTCCCCCGGTTAGAAATGTGCAACAGCATTTGGGGTTTTGAGCATTTTCTGCCATTTGAGACCATTTTTTCTGTGATTTTGTTAGTACATGTAGCATACCATACATAGATATTGCAGGATAAATTTCATAGCCTTTCTCAACTGCATTATGCCTTGTATGGCTTGCTCAGCTGAATGTCATGATACAGCACTTAGAGATCTATTACTTCATTTTGGAGAAAAAAATAATTTTAATCCATATTCAAATGTGCAGTTAAGTGCGCTGTGGGCTGTCCCAAGACACTCTGTCTACACACCCTCTTCCACGTTCTTCTTCCAGCTCCTTCCTCTCCTTCATTGATGAAGCTAAGCTCTTTCATAATTATCTCGCTTGGTCCTGTCAGAATCAGTAGAAGGAGCTGGTAGAGAAGCAGGAGGAGCAAGGCTGCATAGAGTTGCTTGGGCCCGCCCAGGTGCACTCAGCTGCTCATTTGCATATGGATCAAAAGTCCTTTTTTTCTCCAGAATAAAGCAATGGATCAATAAGTGAAAGGTATCATTACATTCAGCCGAGCTAGTCCTACGAGGCATTGAGCTTGGTTTTCTGGTGACTGTCTCCCTTTAACTCACCCATACTGCACTTCCATCCCCTTTTTGTACTAGCACAGATAGCATTTGCTTGGTGAAGGTCACCAAATTCTGTAGTTAGCCCTTTAGCTTGAATAATAATCATTTTTATCGTAGCACATCATATTTAATACCCATCCTGTATAAAGTAATTGGACATTTTAAGTGACGGAGCTGACCATTCTCCACTAGTGGTTTAACTACAGTTGATAACGAGTGATATTTTTCTATAATGTGACATGGAGCAATTTGATAAAAATAATTCACCACAAGACGAATGGTTAGAAGATTTTAATGTGACTGGTAATGAGGTAGTAAGACCTGTGCATACAGTAACCCCAGGGCAGTGAGCATGATGAAGCCGTTCAATGTGTAATGAGGTATAGTACAGTAGATGCCCAGGCAATGTACAGATTTTGAAGGCACCGCTCAGGCCTCTACTAAGTCTATGGAAATAATGTCACTATACATAGAAAATTAGTTATACACGGCCTACCAACGATCAACGAGTCACTCATGAGGTGTCTGAGGATATGAGCATATGATATGCAGTGACCCAGGCTGTAATAAGTGCACAATGGCTTAATCCCTCTGGCCTTATTAACCCAAATAAGTACCGTAGATCTTGCTAGGGAGCAAATTTGGACTTGATGACAGTCAGGCAATCAAGTCTTGTGGCTACACCAGACAGACTAGCGTTTCATAAGGGAACCAGAGGCTAATGTATTATTGAGTAAATCAATGCTTTATTAATACAGAGATTAGCAATGATAAATAAGCATTTGCACATTATCTTCTTCCAGTCCATCAGATGCACAGGACAGTAACATACACAGTGGAATCCATCAAAAATATTGCAAAATTAATCCATGGGTGAAATATGTAAGGAACTGGTGCATGTACATACAGGAGTTCATGGACAAACTTAGCTGTAGAAGCCATAGCAGTTGCTATAGGACCAGGGGCGTAGCTATATTGGAAGCGGGGGAAGCAGCGACAATAGGGCCCAACTCAAAAGGGACCCACCCAGGAGGAGGACTAAAATATTTTAATGTCAGGGCCCCCTCAACAGTATTAAACCATATATAAAATGAGAAAGTACCCCAAGAACAGATCCACACTTAGCTTTCCTTGTGCGCTGCAAGTTTCTTCAGTGTGGTGAGCTCGGATTTCACACTATTCAGACCATGTTTATATATAAGAAACTGCGCTTCTTTTCTTTTCAGTCGTCTGCAACCTTCAGGAGACCGAGATGGGTTGTCTCTTGTGGTTCAAATTTCAGCTTAAACTCGTTTTTTTCTCTCCTTCCCTTTTTTACCACAACACCTGAATGGTGATTAAAGGGAAAACGCCAATGGTGAAAGACCTTCTGCACTTTGATTTGGTTAAAAGGTTTATTATTCTCACAAAATTAGAGTAATAAAAGCACATCTGAATTTAAAAAGTTCCGTCTAGGTTATTCGTTCTCCCGCATACCAAACCCGACCCGGATTTCGCTCGCGCTTCTTCAGGGGTTCTGATTTCCTCTTCCTGCGGGTGTTCCTTTTATTTCATCACTTATCAATTAAAATCTCTTACAAGAACATTCTTTTTCATTATACATATCTAAAGAAATAACACATAATCACAAATATAAAAATCGCTTTCACATATTCTTTTTACCTTTTCCCTTTTACGCCTTGGTCATTTTTCTTTTTTATTGTTTGGACTTGTTCACACACTGAGCTTTCTTCTCTCTAACTTGCCTCCTAATTTTAGTATTTTTTTAATATATATACCTTCAACACTATAAATATAACCCTAACGTTCTCCCCTGCAGCTTATATCCCTTTGTAACATTGTAACTGATTCCATCTGGATCGTCTCTATTGGTATTTTTATCAGAAACAGCTATAGTGGAATCTATTCCTGACTCCACCTTAGTTTCCTTCAAGGAGGATTATCCAAATCATTTCCGTCAAAACCCACCCAAATAAATCAACATCTACATTGTACTATTGTCTTAAAAACTTCCTATATTAAAATATCTACATTATTCATATCAATTGTGCAGTCATGATAATTCCTATATGCTGGTTATCTAACTGTACTGTATGGTGATTAAAGGGAAAACGCCAATGGTGAAAGACCTTCTGCACTTTGATTTGGTTAAAAGGTTTATTATTCTCACAAAATTAGAGTAATAAAAGCACATCTGAATTTAAAAAGTTCCGTCTAGGTTATTCGTTCTCCCGCATACCAAACCCGACCCGGATTTCGCTCGCGCTTCTTCAGGGGTTCTGATTTCCTCTTCCTGCGGGTGTTCCTTTTATTTCATCACTTATCAATTAAAATCTCTTACAAGAACATTCTTTTTCATTATACATATCTAAAGAAATAACACATAATCACAAATATAAAAATCGCTTTCACATATTCTTTTTACCTTTTCCCTTTTACGCCTTGGTCATTTTTCTTTTTTATTGTTTGGACTTGTTCACACACTGCGCTTTCTTCTCTCTAACTTGCCTCCTAATTTTAGTATTTTTTTAATATATATACCTTCAACACTATAAATATAACCCTAACGTTCTCCCCTGCAGCTTATATCCCTTTGTAACATTGTAACTGATTCCATCTGGATCGTCTCTATTGGTATTTTTATCAGAAACAGCTATAGTGGAATCTATTCCTGACTCCACCTTAGTTTCCTTCAAGGAGGATTATCCAAATCATTTCCGTCAAAACCCACCCAAATAAATCAACATCTACATTGTACTATTGTCTTAAAAACTTCCTATATTAAAATATCTACATTATTCATATCAATTGTGCAGTCATGATAATTCCTATATGCTGGTTATCTAACTGTACTGTAGCGGTCTGATATATACTATTTTCCCGAGGTCACGTGCTTTATTCAGCCATTCAAGGCTTTTTCATTCATGTCTAGGTTCGAACACATGACTGGAGCTGGCCTATGAACATCTACTATTACTTTTACTATCATATCGGGCTCCATTCATTATTGCATTCTCAACTCCCCATATTTGGGTGGAGTGTTTTCTTAGCATTATTTAGCACAATATGACTTCCCTAGTGTGGCGGCAAGTAATAAATACTTGACACCAACCTATTTGATTAATAGTTGAAATCTGCTCTATTTATCCACTGGGGATCGGCTTGTTCCTTTAGCAATATCCCTATGGATAGGTTTTACTTCATTTATCTATCTTCACCTTTACACACTGAAACCAATAATTTTTTATTTTTTTTTTATCACAGCTATCTTCCTTACAATTCATCAGGTACGAGAGTGGTCTTATTTCACCAAACATGGTTTAAAGAGGTTGTCCGGTCCCAAAATCATAATTCTTTTTATGTGCTCCTAATACCCCTCACCATCCATACAGATGCCTCCAATACCTGTTTTTCATGTCTGAGCTTTCCTTCCCCCCTGGAAGACATCACATTATCCTGGCAGATCTGTTTACTTTCTCCCCTTCCTGTTTTCTTGAATACATAACTTTATTGACACAGAAGCCTGGCTGCACTACAGAGTGATGAGTCACACAGTGATGACCACAGGCTGGACACGCCCCCCACACTGCTCTGTCTGCAGCAACTACACTCACTACAACTCCTGTGTCCATCTTTCTACACCCAGACATGAATCTACTTCTCACTCAGTGTCTACATCTCATCACTGACCGTCCTCACATGTGTATCTAATCCTATCCTATGTGATGCAGCCTGCTAAGCTGAGTATCTAATCCCATCACTGACAGTCCACAGGCTCTTCCCTCACCATCTCCAGAATGTAATAAACAGCACGATTCAGCAAGCATATCCAATCATATCTGTATCTAATCCTATCCAGTATATGTGCCTGATACACATCCAGTTGTGTGTGATAAAGCCTGCTGAGCTGTGTATCTAATCCAATCTTGTATGATACAGCATGCTGAGTAGTGTATCTAATCCCATCTAGTATGACATAGCCTGCTGAGCTGTGTATCTAAACCCTCATGCACACGACCGTATTCATTTTGTGATCCACATTTTTTGCAGTCCCATTGAGTTCTATGAATTTGAGGACCAGAATAGGACCTGTTCTGTCTTTAATAGAACTCACATACGGATGTAGAAAACAGACTGATGACGTCCATGTGCTTTCCACATCCTCCGTATATCAGTTCTGCAAAAGATAGAAAATGTCCTATTCTGGTCCTTATAATGCAGATCTAAAACCCATAGAACTCAGTGGAACTGCAAAAAATGTGAGTCACACACGGACAGTATCCTTATTTAGTGGATCCGTGACTTGCAGGCTGCAAAACAGATACGGTTCTGTGCATGAGCCCTATCACTCATACTGAGCGTCCATAACAGTGACCTCCACAACACTGAACTTCACAGTGCCCCCATAACAGTGTCATCCACAGATCCTCCTTAACAGTGACCTCCACAGTGCCCCCATAACAGTGTCATCCACAGTGCCCCCATAACAGTGACCTCCACATTGCTCCTACAACAGTGCCATCCCTATTTGCCATCCAGAGCCCCCATTGCCTTCATCATTTGCCATCCAGTGCCCCATGTGTACCAGCTAGTGCCCCCATTGCCATCCAGTGCCCTTTTGCCGTCCCCAGTGCCCCTCATGTGCCGACCAGTGCCCCTTTTATACCATCCAGTGCCCCTTTTATGTCATCCAGTGCCCCTCATGTTCCATCCAGTGCCCCTTTTATGCCATCCAGTGCCCCTTTTATGTCATCCAGTGCCTCTCATGTTCCATCCAGTGCCCCTTTTATGCCATCCAGTGCCCCTTTTATGTCATCCAGTGCCCCTCATGTTCCATCCAGTGCCCCTCATGTGCCATCCAGTGCCCCTTTTATGCCATCCAGTGCCCCTTTTATGTCATCCAGTGCCCCTCATGTTCCATCCAGTGCCCCCCATGTTCCATCCAGTGCCCCTCATGTTCCATCCAGTGCCCCTCATATGCCATCCAGTTCTTTATTTTCTACACTACTCAAATTACTAATTATATTAGTAATTTGAGTAGTGTAGTACACTCCCGCACGCATCTATGACTTGCGCATGCGCAGAAACTGGCAGCCTGTACTGCTGGGTTCCCGAGACACAGGGGAAAATGGCGCATGTGCAATGGAGTACTGTGGACTGCGCATGCGCCAGGAAGGAAGACGGCCGGCGCTCGGAATTGCAGGAGGCGGTGACGTCATTACTGACGTTCCGTCTCCTGCACAAGCCGGGAAAGGAAGACAGGGCGACGGACTTTGACCGGAAACAAAGAAAACCCAGCAAGAGGGACCACGTGACCAGGATAAAAAGCTCCTAAACGGCTGCGCTGTGGAAGGTAAGTTAATGAACAATAACCTTCCCTCCACAGGTGATCTTTGCCATGGCAAAAAAAAGTTTTGCCCGGAGAACCCCTTTAAGGTCGAATTCTATATTCAGACCTTCCAGCTGCATGCTCCCCAGTTTGTAGATCCATTCTACCTCACATTTATTAATTCTGCTCACCAGGTCTCCCCCTCTCCATTTATACCATGACAATGAGAGACTTTAGTCGCGGGTGTCTGCTGTAGGTAACAGCTGGAATCTGGCGGCTATGGTGCCTGCTGCATGCAGGTGATGGTTCCATGCTTAAAGTCCCGGCCAGCAATGTACATGTATGACGTCGGTCGAGGAGGGGTTAAAAATATGTTAAACGTAAAAACTTGATTTAAACAATAGGTCATTTTCTGATGACACATTTCCTTTAAAGGGGTTGTCCCACGAAAAATATTCTACAGTTTTCATACCAGCACCTGGATCTGAATACTTTTGTAATTGCATGTCATTAAAAATTTTGTATAGTTACTGAGTTATTCAGTAAAATCTATCTGTATAGTGCCACTTAATTTCTTATTTCTTTGACCTGCTCACTGAGAAGGCCGCACATGCTCAGTTTCATCTTTCAACTGCCTCCTGAGCTTTGATAGGGAGAGCATGGACACGCCCCCTTAGCTGCAGTAGAAAAGACACTCCCTTGAGCTGTCAGCTTGATATAAATCTAGCAGAGCAATGAACGGGGAGATCTCTGGATTCATGTGAGTTACAGGGCTGGTTCTAGCTTTGTTAGAAAGAAGCTGTCATGTACTATATGATGTCTGATTTTCATTTTTACATTATTCATGGGATAACCCCTTTAAGTTACAAAACTTGAAAACATTCAAAAAAAATCCAGCATGGATATTATTTCTTTAAAAAAATACAAAACACTAAAAAAAAGACAATGATCTTATTCTTCTGGTTAGTACAAATATTTTGTTTTACTACTTTTTACAAAAATAAAAAACTTTGAAAAAAAAATTGTCTTTGCTTTGCCATGTTCTGATGCTGATAACTTTTTAAAATATCCATCTACAGAGATGCTTGACGTTTTGTTTTTTATAGGGTGAGCTAGTTTTTATTGGAACCATCACAGATCTTTTTTTTCCCTATTATGACATTCATCATGCAGGAATAATACATTTTATGTCTTAATAGTTCAGACATTTTCTGACACAGCAATACCTCTTACGTTCATATTTTTTATGTGTATTTTTATATGGACCCTTCAGGGGACTTAAATATGTATCTTCTGATTTCCTATACCATAGAGTTCAACAGAATATTACTGCAGTCTATGGGATATTTACAGACTGTTTGTCAGGCCCTGCCACAGGCCAGCTTAGCAGGTAGCTTACTATGACTGGCCTGGAAGCCTTCATAAGGTCCCAGGTTGTCATAGCAAGAGATAGGTACAATTCTGATCAGAAGACAGAAGGAGACTTCTCCCTCTGTGTAACCATTTAGATGTCACAGTCACCACTGACTGCTGCTTTTGGGGGGCTAAATGACAATGATTGGAGTTATCTTAAATCCTGATCATCAAGGCCTGTGTCACCTGTATTATCAGTTCATGAGCCAGTCCATGAGCCCATTCCATGCCTACCCTTAATGCAAATGAGGGTAGTATGCTAGTGAGGTATTCAGTGCACCACAAGGCACACCTACCCCATCGAAGTATTACTTCACTGTCGCCTTACCCCCTTAGTCACTAACCCTTGCCCTTGAAGACAGGGCTAGGCATCCTCACTGTCTTCCTGCCTGACTCTGTAATACCACTCATGTGCCAGTGAATGCTCAATCACTACATTTGCAGTAGAGATCAGTTGGCTTTCCCCTAAAATATACTGCACAAGCACCGATAGAACATTCACCAGCACATGTGCAGGATTCCAGCCTTCATAATTGGCCATAACTGTGCTGCCAATGCTTTCTTGTCAGCTGATTTACATCTTTCATCAGAATGAAAGATGCCCGATTATCAGCAGTACATCTCCCTGTGTAATCAGATGTGCAGAATAATGACCTGAATGAGTAGGAACGGCCGCAGTAGCAATTGCTCCTCTCCCATATTCTTTGCATCGGCCTGTGTAATAGGATCAAAGAGTTTATCTTCAATCGATGCTCATACTGCCCGAACATCAGGCTGTGTAATAGGCCCCTTAGACTTCAGCAAATGCAGAAAGTCTGGTCAATTACCCATTTGACAAAATCTTTATTGCCAGCAGTCACATTTTGAAGCAGTGGCGTAACTAGAACTGACTGAGCCCCACAGTAAATTTTTGAACTCTCTCCTCCCTAAGACCAGATCAAGCAGCTGCTCCATCCGTTTCTTACATGTTTACATGTGATCCTCCCAGATGGGCCCTTTTTGAGTTTGGGCCCTGTGGCAGCTGCTTCCCCTGCTTTCACTATAGCTACGCCCCTGTTTTGAAGATTCCCATGGTCTGTTTCTTCCAGACTATGAAACCCTCAATCAGGGGTGGATTGGCCATAGACCTTACAGGGAAATTTCCCGGTGGGCCAATGCCCAGGGGGCCGCCTGAGCACTCCTCATGGCCGGCCAGTGGAAGTTTTTGGGGCAATATTTTATGAGGGACTGTGGTATTTGGATCTGTTGGGGTGGTATAATATGTCACAATATGGTATTGCTGGCCCTGTCTTCCATCAATTTGGACCCAAATACAAAATAGGGCCACTTTTAGTATTTTTTCCAGGGCCACTTTAAGCTCCCAGTCCACCCCTGCCCTCAATCACCTTTAATAGGGCTGCCATAGAAGTGCATGACTCTGATTTCAATCAGAGACACACAAAGGATTATGTTGTGTCAGATTTTGAGAATAAATAAAGCAGAAAAAAAATGTGGCATGTTCCATAAGACTCTGGATAGTACAGACATATTTTCCCCTTATTCAACACTCTTATGGGGGGATTTTTCTGTAAATATAGCCAGGCATGGGATTCAGCCAGTTCCCTCAGGATTCGGTTTTTAAAATTACAGTCGGATTGGAGAAATGTGTTACCAGCTAAATCCTGATCCAGAGTTCTGGCAGCGGCAGCTGGAGATGAGCGCTTCCATTCAATAGATTAGCTCCTTAGTCTGTTCAAAAGTTGTGTGGTATGTGTGTGTAGTGTATATGTGGTGTATTTATGTATGTGTACCATGTATATGGTGTATTTATGTGTATGTGTGTTGCATATATATGGTCTATGTATATGTAAACATGTGTCATGGCGCCGAGTGTCCGCTGTTGAGTAGGGAACCTGTTGTTAAAAATTTGAATCCCACCTCTGCATACAGCCCCTGACAGAGCCTGTACAGTACACAGTCTGTAGGAGCTATGGTGTGACTTCTATGTCCTCTTTAATGTTCACCTGCATGCTGGTAGTGCAGTGTAATTACAGCTTCCTCTCCCGCTCACAGTAATTAGATGATTGGCTACAATTACACACCTTTAAAGGGGTTTCAATTGGCACATCAGGGGGCAGTATAAAATAAAGAAATAAACCTTACTCACCTTTTAAATGCTATTGTGCATTCATGTTCTGGTCCCACGCCGCTCCGAGTCTACAGAGGTCACATGCTGTTCATCTTTAACATGACCGCACAAGCCAATCACTGTCTTCACTTGGTCATGTGCCATTCATACAAGCCAGTAAAAATGAACAGCAGGTGACCACAGGAGGCCCAGTGGAGATCAGAGCATCAGGTACTGAAAATGAGGTGCATGAGCGGCTGGATGTTGGTAAGTAAAGTTTTTTTCTTTCCTTTATACCATTGCCTGATTTCTGTCAATTAAAAAAAAAAAACCCTGGAAAATCCTTTCAAAATAGTTTTTCGGGAAGAATGTATGTAAAGGAGCTCTTAGCAAGCTCTGCTTCTGATGCTACCAGATGTAAGGTAGCTATCCTGTATGTTAATGTTCTTAACAACTTTGGAATAAACAAAAAATATGGTAGGTTCCCTTTAAGTTGGAAAGACCCTTTAAGTGGTCATTTAACAAACCATGGCTTTTATTCTACTAATGTTGAAAAGTCCCCACGGAGTCCTAAACACAATTGCAGCCCAGACTAAGCATTTGTCTGTGTACTTTATCAGATAGAGTGTTTTCTATTTGTCGTGCTTGTTTAGCGAGGATCAAGCTAATGCTCTTTAAACCAGCATTATAAGCCGTAATAGCCAAGGCAAAATTAATTTAAGATAACTTTAACCTCTGATGGATTTCGGAACAACCTCCTAACCGCTATTTCATTATTATCCCTGTTATTATTTATTTTGCAGCACATCATCTACATACAGGGTCCGAAAATCATCGCCATTCCTCATCACTCTTCATCATTTTAAGAGATTACATCTTAAAGGTTACATCTTTCAATCAGAACTTAATCTGAGGAGTGCTTCCTTTTATAGAAATCTTCCTCAGCACTCATGAAAATGGTCTTTTCTATTATTTATATGCAACACTGCATATCTATATTTAATGCAACTTTCCAATGTATTTTACAATGCAATATTTATTCATTCGCTGACATGCTTCCCAATTTATCAATGTAATCTGGAATATTTTATTAGCTGGTGGCTGTTATAACAGCGGCATGTGTGAACCTTTGTTGGAGGCTACGAGTAAAATAAGCTAAGGCTCATGCCACTAGAAAATGGCAAAAAAATTAAATTTTTGTATGGCTTGCAAAATAAGTAATTGTCATGGTTATAAATAATGCTTAGGGTAGAGCGTATTGTCTCCAGTGGCTTGCAGGATGTGGAATTACTATGGTAACTGCTGTGGGACCCTGAGATTCTGATGACTCTTTGGTGGAGATGAGTGAATTTCTGGAAATTGGTGTTCGGTTTGACCAAATTGACCACCCGATTCAGGCCCAAATTGATTTGACTTGAATCAAAAGTACTTGAAGTGCTCTGGCAAGCAGTGAATGGCATTCTAGTCTTTTTCTCCTAAATCACCTAAACTTTTGTTTCTATAGAATCACAATTTTTTGAAAAATTTGGGTCAAGTTCTGATTCTATAGAATTGATTCACTCATCTCTACTACCTTTAATTTCATTACTTGTTGATATTGCTTGATATTGTCTGGTTATTGTGGCATATGTGACAGGTATATGTAGGTGACCTGTACATTGAAGCAGGTCTTGAATATTTAGACTGTATGGCCCAATCCACAAGGCTTTGAAGTTGTGAAATCATGATCACTTTCAGTGTAGGCTTGTCTCATTTCTCCATGTAAGCTCTTCTCCCCTAGCTTGTGCAGGTCAGTGCTACCATCTGTTACGGTTTGATGTCTACGATGTGAATTTGAATTAATTATTTTAGTTTTGGAGGTCTAAATTGCTTTTGAATTAATGTTGATGAAAGAGCTCCAATCAGTGTTTGTTGCTGCATTATGTAAAAGACTAAATTTAAAGATTGAGCTACTTATATGTTAAGTACTGTCTTGAAGTCATAAGGGTGGAGCTGCTAGCCTGAACAGTCACAATGTCTGTCCTATATAAAAAGGTAGAGGACATGTCTAAAAAGTTTGGACCATGCCTGATATTTATTATATTATACATTCTGATGACATCACCTGGGGGTGCTTGACAGTTGTAGCCTGCAGAGGTCATATCACATTCTGCAACCTTTCTCTTTCACTTTATCAGTTTTTATTTCTGTACTAGCTGAAGGACCCGGCTTTGCCCGGGTATATTTAATCTATTTCATTTAATGCTTGTGTGTGTCGTTAAAAGATATCGAGAGTGACCTCTACAGTGCCCGCCCCTTAACAGAAACATCAACAGCGCCCTTCCCTTTAACTGTGACCTCCACAGCAGCTAGGGTGGCCACTATCTCCACCCCAGAAAGCCGGACCTCACCGGCCATTCCCCAAAAGTGAAGCAGCGCCCCCGGTCCCCATTAAGCCACACCACTAAAAATGAAGCCATGCCCCCTGGCTCCATGAAGACACGGAGGAGAAGCTGTCTGAGTGTGAGCTACTGAAAGGGTGGACATCCCTGCGTCCGTCCAAGCACTGCTCCGGAAGGAGAACAGGGAGCCAGAAAACTGGACTGTCCAGTCTAAAGCAAGACATCTGTCCACCCTAACATCAGCCTGCCCCTAGGGTGGCCAGAGGTCTGGTTTTAGGCTGGACAGTCTGGCTTTTAGACTCCCTGCCCACCGTCCGGCGCCTGGACAGAAACAGGGATGTCCACCCTTTCAGTAGCTCAAACTCAGACAGCTTCTCCTCTGTGTCTTCATGGAACCAGGGGGTGTGACCTCATGTTTAGGGGCGTGGCTTAATGGGGACCGGTGGCACGGCTTCACATTGGCGGAGGCTGGACAGTCTGGCTTTAAGACTCCCTGTCCTCTGTCATTTGCAGAGCCTGGATGCACATAGGGATGTCCTTTTGAACAGCTCACTCTCAGACAGCAGCACTGTGCAGTCTGAACATGGGCTGCAGGGAGAAAGTCACCCTCCTCCCTCCCCTGCAGCTGACAGAAATAGATTTTTACCTTAATTTTTGCAATCCCTGTCGGCTGCGGAATGAGAGGGGGTGCGGCCTGACCAGGGTGGGGGCATAACTTAGTGGGACCTGGAGGTGGGGCTTTTAAGTCCTTCTTTTGAGGGTGGCCTGAATTATAGGTCGAAGCCATAGTAATTTAGGAGGAAACACAATGGGTAGCAGTAGAAGAAAACATCTTTTATTACTACTGAACGGTAAATATGTGAAATATATATTATATGAGGTAATGATTGATGATGAATTAGCCTAAAACATAAAGTATATTTATGGTAACCGGAATATCTCTTTAACAGTGTCATCCACCGCGCTCTGCCCCTTTAAAGCAGACCTACAGCAGTGAACTGCCTGTGTTGTTATGGAAACCTGTTGTGTGTGGAGACTAACTGCCTGTAAGCTTCTATTGGCTGATAAGGGTCATGTGACCAGGCTTCTATTGGCTAATGCATTTTTGGGAATATCTCAGGAACGGTACGTCCTGGAGAGCTGAGACCCATTCTAAAACCTTCCCGGACACCTGATGTGACTGTGTGCCAAATTTCGTGATTGTAGCTGCGACGGTGCGGATTCCTTTAGTGAACATACACACACACACATACACTCAGCTTTATATATTAGATTTCCATAGTATCCATAGTAGTAGTGGGATGCAGTCCTCCAACAGATGGCCAGTCTGTCCTTTTAATAGAGCAAGTCTATAGCTGAAGTATAGTTGTTACCTTCTCTGGTAGTTACTTACCACTCTCCTTGTATGGCTGCTAAACTTTCTATTATTTCCAGCAGTTCTTCCTCTCCAGAGCAGGTACATATGCTGTTTCTTTGCTGGCTGCTGAAAGCTGATAGAGTTATAGTTTTCCTGTTCAGCACTGCTTCTTGCTGCTCACACACTCACAGCCTTCACCAGACTCCATTGCTTCAAAACTAAAGGAAGCGGTGGAGCAGCACACACCCAGCAACTGTAACTTACATACTGAGCAATGGTTCTACAGAAATCGGCACTTCAATTCATCACCAGATTGAAAAAAAAAATCTCCCTTTGAGAGTAAATATATGAAAGAAATACATTATCCCCTTATGAAGTGGGCTTCCGGCACACTGCACATGTACCAGGGCTGTATACAGCAAAAGTAACATTCCATCCATAGCCAAGTTTTGGAAACTTAGTAAAGGATGTGGCATCAGCAGGTGCAGGATTTACAGAGAAGGACCAGATTTACAGGGGCCGACCGTTGCAACTTTATAATAACAAGTATATAACAGACTTTCTCCCAAGGTGTGTTCTGTGCAATTATGGTGGCTGTGCTGGACCTGCTGGGTGCTGGAAAACTCCTTTACATAATGCCAAGAAAGACCAGCTTCGCTAAGTGGGTGTGTAACCATAACCACAACCATAACCGACCGGAGTCAGGAGACATTAGTGCAGTGCAGTGATCAGTCAACAATGGTAGTCAGGAATAGGCCAATGTCGAGGAAGGCAGAGTACGTGCAATCCAATAAACAGGCTGATGTCAGGGTGTACAACTCAGGGTTAGAACAGAGACCATGCAGAGGTAAGGTACAAAAGAACATTGCACACCTAAGCAGGAAACTAGCACAAGTAGTACAAAAGATGAGGTACCTAATTACCTCAGTTTAACTAGTTATTGGCTGTGGAAGATTTTCGCCAGGATGGTTACTCAGGGAAACTGGAGAGGATAAAGCTGACAGGACAAAACTACTGGTGCCATGCAGCTATGGAGCGGGTGAGCAAGGCAACGGCCATGTCCAACATCAGAAAAGAAGCGGTGGTGGGCATGGACTGCCTCCATAACAAACAGGAATAGTAGTAGTAGTAGCAGTAGTTGAAGAAAAGAAAAATCCTGCAATTTCTCTGTGGATTCATTTTGCTTTTACACCTTAACATGAAAAACAGAGCACAAACTTCAGCAAAAAAAAAACGCCTTTTTAGGTTACTCATGTGTAAAACATTGGAAATTTTTACTGTTCCAACTCCGTCATTTAAGAGAAATACTTCACTCTGCTGAAAACAAGTCCATTTCATCAATAGAAGTAATTGCAATCCATTGACTTTAAGGTTTGTTGGCTAAGGGGTTAAGGTCAAGGTATGCTCAGATTACTTATTGTTATTTGCCTAATCTCATCTCAACTGTGAAACAAGTGTAGATTGTCCAAAGTGGATTCAGCCCTGCTAATTGCATAAAGATTTTCTGTATGCCAGCGGGTAAAATCATGGAGCGTTACCTTGCACGGGTACAGTAGTTTATACTTGTACATTATAGCAATTCTGCTTCCCGAAACATCATTAATTGAAGCTGGAACAGTGGAGAATTGAAGTTGAAATGTGATCTAATTTGATTTGTAGAGAAGTTAAACAACCAATTAATTTAAAGAACTTTTGACAGACCCAGCCTTTTAAAAATTGTTCCTGTTAAATTCTCCACCAAAGTAAATCAGTTAAGTTAAATTATTTACAAGGAGATTTCAGTGGGAGAACTTCAGAAGCCCTTCGGGCAATTATAAAATGTTCTAGTATGTTCAGGTCACAATTTGTCCTGGATAATTGCCTCTACTCCCATAGGTCTGTGGTTAGCTTTGAGATGTACTATATTCTACTGTAGGGTGGCACTAATGTCTTGTCCTGTCCATGCATTGTATTTCTAGCCATGTGCAGAAAACATTTCCTTTGTCAGTGTTTCCCATTAGTAAAGTGAGTTCAGAAGAAAATCTTCATGAAACCGAATTAGTCTCTCTGCTGATTTGCTAATTTGTACAATGATACTTTTTTCAATCTGATAATGAATTGAGCTGATTTCTGTAGAACCATTGCTCAGTACGTAAGTATTGTTGAGTTCACTCTAGCTGAACAGACAACCTTCAACCAACACTCATCATCATCCTCCAAAAAAAACAGATCAGATGTTGGACTTTAGAATAAATGGGCATAACCATTTCTTTATTAAAGAGCATAAACTATAATAATGTATATATACATACAAAAATGCCATAAAATTTCATTTTTCAAGGAAGTGAACAGATTCCCCAGTTTCACCATTGACAAATATGTCAAGCATATTGCATATTTGAAAACTCCAGTTCACTGGGATCTAGCCCTGTGGGCAGACTATCTCACTGTTAAGAGCAGTCTTCATAACTGGGAGTAGAATATCTCTGATAGTCCTTTCTCCAGAAGAATTCAGCTTTAGGATTACTCTGTAAGACCTTCTTATCATAGGCTGCCACAACAGTAACATTTTGGAAGGACCCTATCCTGTCCACCAAATAAATCTCAAGAATATCAGGGTTGGTGGGCTTTTCTGGTGTGGCGAGAATCTGCAGCTCCTCTGCCAGTCACTTCCTCCTCATCTGTTCTGACCTAGCCTCACCCGACCTCCTTTAAGCCTACTTACCCTACTAAACCCTAACATGTCAGGCCTACACAAGTTGCACCTCACTCTGCTACCTTACTGTTAGGCCCGTACGGTTTAGACGCCGCTGATTTTTGTGTTTGTTTACATTTTGGGTCCAGGCATGCATGGGCGAAGCCATTTTGCTGGAGCCCTTTTTGGACTTCTAATTTTACCTCTGGTGCTGAGCACTTAATCGGGCGACGCCCTGTTAGTTTAAATAGCTGCCAGTCCATTCATTCAATGCTGGTGCTCGCATGTGTTTGCCACAAGAGACCAGCTTACAGGAGTGGAGGTGATTGCTATTTATTGATCTAGCACCTAGTAGAGGTTTTTGAGTATCGTGTGAAAGATCATTTGTGCGAGTGTATACTTGGTGTTCTGTCCTGTGCTTTTTGTGTGTTTTTGCAAAGGTCGTGTTTTGTATTGTTTGTTACCTCGCCCATCTTTCTATTTCCTTTTGCTGCACTGTGAGTGTTGTAGTGTGCCGCATATTTGTTTCCTCCTTTTCCTTATCAGTTCGGTCTGGCAGTTTCACCTCTTTGCTCTGGTGGTAGATTCCCTTAGTTGGGGTTTTGAGGTCTTTTGGTTTTCTATCCTCTTAGTCTTTCTGCCCCCCTATCCTATCTTTGGGTCAGTTCAGGAGTGAGTGAGGGAGTTGGTGGGTCAGTGCGCAGTCCACCATCAGGGCAAGCGTACGACAGGGATAGTCAGGGATGCAGATAGGGATAGACATTTCCTACCACCAGTATTTATTCATCAGGTTGAAACCATAACAGTAGCACCAGCCCATACCATTGGTAGTAGATCTCAAGATGTTATCTACAAGCGACCTCTTCCGTGAAGTCCAGAGTCTATCTCAGATGGTGACAGTTCTCCAGACGCAGCTGACTTCCGTTCAAGCATCCGGTTCCAGGACGGTGGAACCTAAGGTAAAACTCCCTGACACATTTTCTGGTGCCAGGGAGGAATTTTTTACATTTAAAAATGCTTGTCTTTTGTATTTTGCTTTACGCCCGGAGTCCTCAGGTTCGGAGCGACAGAGGGTGGGCATTGTTATGTCGCTGCTTAGAAAGGATCCCAGATCTGGGCGTTCTCGTTGCCAAAAACTGCACCATGCTTGGGGTCTGTAGATGAGTTTTTGAAGTACTTGGATTGTTGTATGATGACCCTGACCGTAGGCGCACGGCAGATTTCTAGTTTACGTGCTCTCGTTCAGGGTCTCGTGATGCGGAGGTCTACTGCACTGAGTTTCGGCGGTGGTTCTTCTGAGTTGGAATGGAACGATCCGGCCTTAAGGAGCCAGTTCCATGCAGGTTTAAGTGACAGGTTAAAAGACCTGTTGATTTCTTTCCCTGAACCGAAGTCTCTGGAGGACGCTATGTCCGCCGCTATTCGGGCGGACAGACGTCTCAGAGAGAGGTTCAATCAGACCACCGTCCGGAACTTCGTTCCCCAGCCTGCTCTGCTATGGATGAACCTATGCAGGTGGGGAGAACGGATAAAAATTGTATCAATGTACATCAGAGGTTAACCCCCACTGTGTGTCATTATTGTGGTAAAGTCGGACATATTGCACGTTTTTGCTATAAGCGTCGCGAGGGGAAAAATTTCAGAAAGGGTGAACCCAGTCCATCTTCTTTTAGAGTGGCATTTTTACGCTCTGATGGGTTGTTCTTCCCGGGATTTCTGAATCAATGGGGTTAAGCATGAGTTTAATGTCCTTATAGATTGCGGATCCGCAGTAAATTTAATTGATGAAGCGTTTGTTACTCAGAATCATATTACCACTGAAACCCTGGTTAATCCTGTGCCGTTGATAGCAATTGATAATACCCCATTGCAGCAATGTTCTGTTTCTGCTCAAGTTAAGCGACTTTGTATTTGTTTGGATGGTGAGCATAAGTCATGTGTTGATTTGTATGTTCTGGCGGGCCTTCCCTGTACCATTGTATTGGGATTACCTTGGCTCCGCCAACACAATCCTAACATTGATTGGTCCTCTGGAACTTTGTCCTGGGTATTGAGTCGAGTTTAGAGGTCGATGGGAAAACTTATTGCTGCTGTCCTTAATTTGAGTTACCTCCTCAAATCAGGGATTTCTGGGACGTGTTCTCTGAAAAAGAGTCTCAATGTCTGCCCCCTCACAGGTCTTCCGATTGTACCATTGAGTTTGTTTCGGGAGCTAAGATGCCCAAATCACGATTGTATAATCTGTCCATTCCGGAAAGAGAGTCATTGAAACAATACATTGAGAAAAGCTTAGCTGCTGGTCACATACGTCCTTCCAGTTCTCCGGTAGCGGTTGGGTTCTTTTTTGTGAAGAAGAAGGACGGGGGGTTGAGACCGTGTCTAGATTTTAGAGAGATAAATAAGATAACTGTGCGTGATCCGTACCCATTGCCGTTAATTCCTGATTTGCTGAATCAAGTGTCTAATGCTCAGTGGTTCTCTAAGATTGATTTAAGAGGAGCTTATAATCTACTCCGTATTCGGGAGGGTGATGAATGGAAAACGGCGTTTAATACACCGTTAGGACACTTTGAAAATTTGGTGATGCCCTTTGGCCTCACCAATGCGCCTGCATTTTTCCAGCACTTTATGAATGACGTACTGAGTTCTGTGCTGGGAAATGTGTTATAGTTTACTTGGACGACATCCTTATTTTTTCTGGTGATCTTGAGAACCACTGGTCCTGGTAAGGAAGGTTTTAATGCTCCTTAGGAATAATTCATTGTTCGCCAAACCAGAGAAATGCTTATTTGCTGTGCAACAGCTGAACTTCTTGGGCTTTATTATCTCTGGGGAGGGATTCAGGATGGATTCCTGTGAAGGTGAAGGCGGTGATGGAGTGGCCTCAGCCTGAAGAATCTTAAGGCGATTTCAAAAAGTTCCTGGGATTCGCCAATTACTACAGGCAATTTATTAAAAACTTCTCAGTGATTGCCAAACCCATACACGACCTAACCAAAAAAGGAGCTAATGTTAAAATGTGGTCCTCTTGAAGCAAAGGAAGCGTTTAAGACACTTAAAGAGAAATTTTGCTCTGACACCTTCCTAAACAAACCAGATGAGTCCAAACCATTTGTGGTGGAGGTAGATGCATCCTCTGTGGGAGTAGGAGCGGTTCTATCTCAAGAAGTGAATAATGTACGTCGTCCCTGTGCCTTCTTTTCCAAAAAATTTAATACTTCCGAAATTAATTACGATATCGGTAATCGGGAGTTGCTTGCTATGAAGTTAGCGTTTGAGCATTGGAGGCATTTTTTTGGAGGGGGCTAAACATCCCATCCAGGTGCTCACGGATCACAAAAATCTAATTTACCTTGAAAACGCTAAAAGGCTCAATCCTAGGCAAGCAAGGTGGGCACTGTTTTTCGCAAGATTTAATTTTGTTGTGACTTACGTTCCAGGGACTAAGAATGTCCCGGCGGATGCATTGTCGAGGAGCTTTCTTCCCAAAGTGCATGAGGAGGTCCAGGAACACATCCTTAGGGAAGGATAGTGGTGGCAGCTCTGGACATGGATCTTGAGAGGGTTGATTTTGAGGGCAGGGAGAGGCTCCGGTTCAGTTCCCTGCGAAAGCTGTTTGTCCCTGCACAGCTAAGGTCCAGACTTTTCGAAGAGTGCCATGCATCTTGTTGGCAGGCCACCCTGGGGTGGCAGAGGACCCTTAGACTGATTGGCAGGCACTTTTGGTGGCCGAATTGGCGTAAACAGGTCAGGATATTGGTGCAGGGGTGTACGGTATGTGCACGAGCTAAAGTGTCTCATGCGCGGCCTTCCGGATTACTGTGTCCCCTACAGGTTCCGGAGGTCCCATGGACACACATCTCG
The DNA here is from genome assembly GCA_900303285.1 of Rhinella marina. Lineage (NCBI taxonomy): Eukaryota > Metazoa > Chordata > Amphibia > Anura > Bufonidae > Rhinella > Rhinella marina. Next base: position 27,580 of record ONZH01015020.1, on the reverse strand, counting down.
ATGGATTTCGTCACTGACCTTGCCAGTATCCGAAAACCATACCGTCATATGGGTTGTCGTTGACAGATTTAGTAAAATGTGCCATTTAGTGCCTTTTAATAGACTACCCTAATGCTGTTACGCTGGCCAAAACCTTTATTAAAGAAGTTGTCAGACTTCATGGCTTGCCAATTGATATAGTCTCTGATAGGGTCCTCAATTTATTGCCAAATTCTGGCGTTCTTTTTGCAATAGACTGGCCATTAAACTTTCTTTTTTCTTCAGGTTTTTCACCCGCAGTCCAATGGTCAAACAGAGCGTAAGAATCAGGACGTCGAGCAGTTCTTGAGATGCTATGTAGCTGATAACCAGGAGCGCTGGTCTGAGTTTCTGCCTCTAGCAGAATTTGCTTTGAATAACCACCGCTCATCCACCACTGAAGTTTCCCCTTTCTTTTGTTGCGCCGGTAGAGATCCTGTGTTTGGTACCTTCTCTTCTATTGCATCTTCTGTGCCCAGGGAAGAGTCATTTTCCAGAAAATTGGAGGATGTATGGGCTCGGGTTAGAAGGAAAATTACTGCGGTTAACAGAAAGACTAAGAGAAGGGTTGATGTTCACAGGACAGAAGCCAGGTTCAGTGTGGGAGAGAAAGTTTGGCTTTCCTCTGCCAATATTAAGCTTAAAGTACCGTGTAGAAAGCTAGGGCCAAGGTTTGTTGTCCCTTCGAAGTCTTGCGGATTGTTTAATCCGGCTGCCGTTAAATTGAAGCTTCCACCCACATGGAAGATTAATCCGGTGTTCCATGTGTCACTGTTAAAAAAAAGTTAACAGGTCACCTTACTGGTCCGGATCCCATTGTTCCCCCGGTTTCTGGTGATGAATATGAGATATCACACATTTTTGACTCTAGGTGGCTTAGGGGCAATTTGCAGTACCTGGTGGCCTGGAAGGGATATGGCCCCGAGGACAATTCCTGGGTCAAGGCAAGCGATGTGTCAGCACCCAGGCTTATCGGGCCTATCATAGGCGATTCACTGGTAGAGCAGGTGATGGGGGTCCGGAGGTCTCCCTCAGAAGGGGGGGGTAATGTTAGGCCCGTACGGTTTTAGACGCCGCTGATTTTGTGTTTGTTTACATTTGGGTCCAGGCATGCATGGGCGAAGCATTTTGCTGAAGCCCTTTGGACTTCTAATTTTACCTCTGGTGCTGAGCACTTAATCTGGCGACGCCCGGTTAGTTTAAATAGCTGCCAGTCCATTCATTCAATGCTGGTGCTCGCATGTGTTTGCCACAAGAGACCAGCTTACAGGAGTGGAGGTGATTGCTATTTATTGATCTAGCACCTAGTAGAGGTTTTTGAGTATCGTGTGAAAGATCATTTGTGCGAGTGTATAACTGTGTTCTGTCCTGTGCTTTTTGTGTGTTTTGCAAAGGTCGTGTTTTGTATTGTTTGTTACCTCGCCCATCTTTCTATTTCTTTTGCTGCACTGTGAGTGTTGTAGTGTGCCGCATATTTGTTTCCTCCTTTTCCTTTATCAGTTCGGTCTGGCAGTTTCACCTCTTTGCTCTGGTGGTAGATTCCCTTAGTTGGGGTTTTGAGGTCTTTTGGTTTTCTATCCTCTTAGTCTTTCTGCCCCCCTATCCTATCTTTGGGTCAGTTCAGGAGTGAGTGAGGGAGTTGGTGGTCAGTGCGCAGTCCACCATCAGGGCAAGCGTACGACAGGATAGTCAGGGATGCAGATAGGGATAGACATTTCCTACCACCAGTATTTATTCATCAGGTGAAACCATAACACTTACTCTGTACATTGAATTACATTTGGATTACATTGGGGTTTTGCACCCCAATAATGCACTCCAAAAGTAACCTATAATAATTCAACTGTTGGGTAATGAGGCAGGTGGCTGCTAAGTTTTTGTCACATTATACATATTGTGTGACCCATGCAGGTCTATGTGAGGACATACTGTGATAACATACAGTAAAATGTACCTGCTTATAGTTTAAAATAATAAATGTGCACATACACTACCCACCTTTTCACCGCTTTAAAGAAACTCATTTGAATAATCAAACCTTTTCAGTTTTTACATTGATAGGCATCAAAAATATTTCTGGACCCCACAACGAAGCAAGAAGGTGGTCACTGGTTACCTTTACAGACTTCATTTTTAAATCAATATTGTAAAACAAAAAATAAAAATAAACCTTTTACATTTTTATATTCGATTGGAATAATTTTACAATATTTTGTTGATTTAGTCATATATTTGACCCTATTGTCTCTAATAGTGTTGAGCGCATCATTCGATCCGAAGTTCAGGAAAAATTTGATTTGGAACTAATCCGAATTTCCGTGTCAACAAATTTAATTTTTCCTAAACTGCTGGAGATGTGTTACAAAGTGAAAGTAATAAACCTGGGAAAAAGAGATCACCCATAATGCAGGGCAGCCAGCCAAATAGCAGCTAGCCAGCTCCTATGATGGCACAGCCCTGTAAAAATCCTGATCCCTCCTGGTCTCCGCCATTTTACAATAAACTGAGCATAGGGAGAGACATGACAAGTGTTAGGGACAGTGTTTAACAAAGCTTTAATTGTAGAATCTTGGATAGAGAGACTGCAGGGACAGTATAGGGACAGTGTAGGTAGATCATAAGGAGAGTTTTTACACACTGAAGGGGAGAGCATAGGGAATGCCAGGGGACAGTGTGCAGACTATGTAATCTTGAAGTTGGAAGGATCCATAGGAGACAGCTCAGTTGCATCAATCCCCACAGAACCTATCTAATTGCACCCTTTATTACACCGTGGATCTCAAATTGGGTGTGAATAAAGTAGTTGTAATTTAACTGTTATTGCGGAGACTACCTTGTTAAATAGATAAATAGAGATGAGCGAGCACTAAAATGCTCGGGTGCTCGTTATTCGAGTTGAACTTTTCCCGATGCTCGGGTGCTCGTTTCGAATAACGAACCCCATTGAAGTCAATGGGAGACTCGAGCATTTTTTGCAGGGGACCGGGGCTCTGCCTAGGGAAGGCTGGGTGAAAACCTGGAAACCTCAGAAAATGATGGAAACACCATGGAAATGGACAGGAAACAGCAGGGGCAGCATGCATGGATGCCTCTGAGGCTGCCTAATCCCACCATTACCCCAAATTCTCAGGCAACAGCCTGGTGGTTACCCTCATATCAATTGTGCTCACCCAGACCAAGAAAGGCGAGGCAAATACCCATCACATGTTAGGGAAGCACCCAACTAGGTGCAACGAAGGTCCATCACCGCCAATTTTCAGGGACACGGTAATGGTGACCCACTTAAAAATGCTGCCTGACAACTTGGCGGTGAACCCCTGATTGTCTGTCTTTCAATAAGATTGCAGTGTAAAGCATGGTGGTGAGCCTCAGTAATAAGATTGCAGTGTAAAGCATGGTGGTGAGCCTCAGTATGACTTTTTAGATGGAGATTGCAAGTGGTCACGTACTCCCTGGAACCCCATAGTCACCCCTTCTCTGATGTGCTACCCGAGAACATTCTCTGCCCCAATTCGCAAGACCTTTTGCACTCTCAGTGTGCTGACAGTGTGGATTTACCAGTGTTGTCTGAGGAGGTGGTGGACAATGGCGAGACACAGGTGTCGGGGGGTGAGTTAGTTGTATGGGAAGCAAGTTACAATGGGGACTCCTTGGGGGGACTTTCTCATGATGGGACAGATTCAACTTGGGTGGATCAGGCACAGGAACAGATCAAATTTTTTTTTTTTGTGTTTATTTAACTTTTATTTAGCACAAATAACTACAGAGATATTTACTTGTTCTCTTCGCTGTGCAGTCTGGCGTTGGGGTTCGTCACTTTGATGGCGAGCTGTGCCGCTCTCTCCACAATGGTCTTTCGGTTCTTTGAGGAGACGTTGAGGAGATCAGTGAAATTCAGTGAATGACGACGCAGGACCCCAACTGAAAAATTTAGCATTAACCAGTACAGTCGTAAATTATGAGCTTGATCAAGTGTGCATGTGTTCTCTGTATTCTTCTCAGTTTATTACCGTATATGGCAGCTATCCGGAAAAATAGTTTGGAGAGAGAGAAAGATAGGAAAAAGAAGTAAATTGTTTGGAGAGAGGGCCTGTAGGTGGACCTCCGGAAAAATTGTTTGGAGAGAGGGCCTGTAGGTGGACCTCCGGAAAAATTGTTTGGAGAGAGGGCCTGTAGGTGGACCTCTGGAAAAATTGTTTGGAGAGAGGGCCTGTAGGTGGACCTCCAGAAAAATTGTTTGGAGAGAGGGCCTGTAGGTGGACCTCCGGAAAAATTGTTTGGAGAGAGGGCCTGTAGGTGGACCTCCGGAAAAATTGTTTGGAGAGAGGACCTGTAGGTGGACCTCTGGAACAATTGTTTGAAGAGAGGACCTGTAGGGGGCCGTCCTGAAAAATTGTGGTAAAAGAGTGCCAGTTGGACCTCTAAAAAATGGTGTTTTTTTGGTCAGTGTTAGGCAAAGACGACATGGAGGAGGAGGAGGAGTAGGAGGAGTAGAGAAGAGGAATTGGATACATAAGTAATGTTAATCTTTAGCTGCTCTCCCCAGGAGGAGATTTGAATTCCGGTGAAATCCAGGCTTTGTTCATTTTAATAAGCGTCAGCCTGTCAGCGCTGTCAGTTGACAGGCGTGTACGCTTATCGGTGATGACGCCACCAGCTGCACTGAATACCCGCTCTGACAGCACGCTAGCGGCAGGGCAGGCCAGCACCTCCAAGGCGTACAGCACCAGTTCAGGCCACGTGTCCAGCTTTGAAACCCAGTAGTTGTATGGAGCACAGTGATCGCTATGGACGTTGGTATGGTCAGCTAGGTACTCCCTCACCATCTTCCTGTACAGCTCCCCCCTACTCTGCCTAGACTGGGGACAGGTGACAGTGTCTTGCTGAGGTGACATAAAACTGGCAAAGGCCTTGGAGAGCGTTCCCCTGCCAGTGCTGGACAAGCTGCCTGCTCGGCCTCCTCTCCCCCGCTACTTGGCCCACAGAACCATGCCCTCTGCCGCTAGCGGAGTCAGATAGGAAGGATTATTTCAGCTTGTGCACCAGGGCCTGTTGATATCTATTCACTCTCATACTCCTTTCCTCTGCAGGGATGAGAGTGGAAAGGTTCTGCTTGTACCGTGGGTCCAGGAGAGTGAACAACCAGTAATCGGTGTTTGAAAAAATGCTTCTAACGCCAGGGTCACGGGATAGGCAGCCTAACATGAAGTCTGCCATGTGCGCCAGAGTCCCAACACGTAAGAATTCCCTCTCCTCACTGGCCTGACTCTCCATTTCCTCCTCCTCCTCCAAGTCCTCCTCTTCAGCCCATACACGCTCAAGATTTAAGGACTGAGCACTGGTACCCGCTACTGTCTCGCCAACATTCTCCTTCTCTTCCTCCTCATCCTCATCCCCCTCCTCCGATACGCGCTGAGAAACAGACCGGAGGGTGCTCTGGCTATCAAGCGACGTATCTTCCTCCACCGTCTCTTGTGACAAGCGCAAAGCATCCGACTTGATGCTGAGCAGTGAGTTTTTCAACAGGCAAAGCAGAGGGATGGTAAGGCTGATAATGACGGCATCGCCGCTGACCATCTGTGTTGACTCCTCAAAGTTGCTCAACACCTTGCAGATATCAGACATCCACGTCCACTCCTCCTCATTGTAGACTTGAGGAATCTGAGTGACCTGACTACCAGTTCTGGTGGAAGTTGACATCTGGCAGTCTACAATCGCTCTGCGCTGCTGGTAAACTCTGGATAACATGTTTAATGTCGAATTCTATCTCGTGGGCACGTCGCACAACAGTCGGTGAGCGGGCAGTTGTAGGCGGCGCTGCGCTGCCCTGAGAGTGGCAGCATCTGTGGTCGACTTGCGGAAATGCGCACAGATGCGGCGCACCTTGGTGAGCAAATCAGACAGATTGGGGTATGTCTTGAGGAATCGCTGAACTATTAGATTGAACGCATGGGCCAGGCATGGCACATGTGTCAGTCTGCCGAGTTGCAGAGCCTCCACCAGGTTACGCCCGTTGTCACACACAACCATGCCTGGCTTGAGGTTCAGCAGTGCCAGCCACACATCGGTCTGCGCCGTGATGCCCTGTAACAGCTCTTGGGCGGTGTGCCTTTTGTCACCTAAGCTAAGCAGTTTGAGCACCCCTGCCTTACCCACGGCACTGCTGCTGCACCTAGAGCTACCGACTGAAGGCGCCGTGCCCACGGATGGTAATTCGGAGGAGGAGGTGGAGGAGGAGGAGGCATAGTACGTCTGAGAGACCGTGACCGAGGTAGGCCCCGCAATCCTCGGTGTGGGCAGTACATGAGCGGCCCCAGGGTCTCTCTCGGTCCCAGCCTCCACCAAGTTAACCCAATGTGCCGTCAGTGAGATATAGTGTCCCTGCCCAGCAGAACTTGTCCACATGTCCATGGTTAGGTGGACCTTCTCGGAAACAGCGTTGGTCAGGGCACGGATGATGTTCTCTGACACGTGCTGGTGTAGGGCTGGGACGGCACATCGGGAAAAATAGTGGAGGCTGGGGACCAAATACCGAGGGGCAGCCACCGCCATGAGATTGCGAAAGGCCTCGGTCTCTACCAGCCTATAGGGCAGCATCTCCGGGCTCAGCAATTTGGAGATGTGGACGTTGAGGGCTTGGGCATGTGGGTGGGTGGAACTGTATTTTCTCTTGTGCTCCAGCGTCTGTTGTAAAGACAGCTGAACGCTGCGCTGGGACACATTGGTGGACACTGTGGAGGATCGTGGAGGCGAAGGTGTGGTTTTCCGGTGGGAGGCGTTCGTGCCGGGGTCCTGGGCAGGGGGTTGACTAGCAGAGGCAGCGAGTGACACAGGGGAAGGAGCAGTGGTGGGACCCGCAGGAGGTGGTGAACGGCCTTGGTTCCATTGAGTGGGGTGTTTAGCACTCATATGCCTGCGCATGCTGGTGGTGGTTAGGCTAGTAGTGGTGGCACCCCTGCTGATCCTGGTGTGGCACAGGTTGCACACCACAGTCCGTCGGTCATCCTCACTTTCTTTAAAGAACCTCCAGACTTGAGAACATCTAGGCCTCGCCACGGGAGCTTCACTACGTGAAACAGTTGCTGCTGATGCACCAGCTCTGGCCCTGCTTCTCCCTCTGGCCACACCGCTGCCTCTTCCAACCTGTTCTGGTGCAGCACTCGCCTCCGCCTCAGAAGCACTGTCTTCACTCGGCTTATCATCCCAGCTTGGGTCAGTCACCTTGTCATCCTCCGATTCCTCAGTCTGCTCCCACCTCGGACTTCCTGCCCTGACAACAACTTCACCACTGTCTGACAACCGTGTCTCCTCATTGTCCGACACCTCTTTACAAACTTCTTCCACTAACTCAACATTGTCATCATCATCATCACCCACAGACTGCGACAGTTGGAAAACTTGGGCATCGGGAACGAGGTCAGCAGCAACCTGAGAAGTGGTTTGTGACTCTGGGAAGGGTCCAGAAAACAGTTCCTCAGAGTATGCCGGATCGCATTCCAAATTTTCCTGGGAGGGGGCAGACTGGGGGGAAGGAGTTTGAGGTGGAGGAGCCAGAGGAGTGCTCCCTTGGGTAACGTGGGTGGACTGCGTGGAAGACTGACTGGTGGACAAATTACTTGAAGCATTGTCCGCAATCCACGACATCAGCTGTTCGCACTGCTGTGGTTTCAACAGTCCTCTACCACGTGTCCCTGTAAGTTGAGACATGAAGCTAGGGAGTGTAGCTCTGCGGCGTTCCCCTGCTCCCTCATCAGCAGTTACTGTCTCACCCTGCCCAGGACCACGGCCTCTGCCCCCTGCAGTAATTGAATGCCCACGCCCTCGTCCTCGACCCTTAGCCCTGGGGTTCAACATTTTCTGTATATAAGTGTATTATATAAAAAATAAAAAAATAAATGGGCCTGCTGTACTGAAACCCACAAACTTGTTCAGTCTGGTTGAATTAAGTGACGTACAGAAAGTGTCACCTGGACAGAAAATACGGATTGTAGTGAGTGTACTGAACTGTGACACACAGAATGGTTCCACACTGCTGTGTGCAATGGATTTGCATCACTGAGATATAACAATTAAAAAAAAAAGGGGTTATATATGGCGATAGCTGCACTACTAGTGCCAGCCAGCCACCCAAGCCAGGAGACAAAAAAAATGTCTTGTATCCCTTAGAAGGGCTGTTGGGTTCTTTTTGGGTGATTCCTGCCTAACAGAGAACTAAATGCAGGCCCTAACACTCTCCCTGAAACGCAGCAGCTCTATCCCTAATGACATCCAGACAGCATCTGAGCCGAGCACTGTGGCCAGTCACTAGTATATTCCAGGGTCACCTGATCAGGCCAGCCAACCCCTGCTATCGACATGTAAGGGCCCCACGTGATGCTGGGTGTACCGCAGAGTCTCCTGGCTTGTGATTGGCTGAGTTTATAGGCGCCAAAAATGCACGATGCGGAAGTTGCCATTTCCTCGAGCATGGCGAGATACTCGTCCGAGCAGCGAGCACTTACGAGTACCCTAATACTCGAACGAGCACCAAGCTCGGACGAGTATGCTTGCTCATCTCTATAGATAAACAATTGGGGTTCCGAACTTGTTTAATAGATAAACAATTCTTTTACACCTTAATTTTCAAATTGGGGTGAATAAGCTGAATTTAACTGTTATTGGATTGTCCACCTGCCACCTCACAGTAACTGTGTCACTACCAGAAAAGATTAGCTATGCATGTTGCTGGAATGCACAGTGATGTACACCAAGATACACTCTCCCTGCTGGCTGGGATATAGCTGATTTAAAGTGCTTAGTAAATTATTAATTTTGAACAAAGTACATTTTTATGAAAAATTAGGCGAATCTTCCAAATCAAATTTTTGAAAACATTGCTCATCACTAGTATCTAGATAAAGAAAATATTAAATGGGTTATCTGACAATTGAGAAAAATAAAAACAACAGCAAATTCTACACAGCAACAAAATAGTGGAGAAGCTCCAGTGGTCCAAAGGTTTTTGTTTATAAGCGGCTAGCATGTGACCTCTGTTGTGCTATATGGTATATGACCACAAAGAGCACAGACTGAATACTGAAATTACATGCCAAACACTTGTAGCAAACAGTGGGGTCTCACCAAACCTTCTGCTCTGGGTCAATTGGGGATAGATGAGCTGAGAATTGTTATTGTTTGTTTGTTTTTGTTTTTAGAACATTTACAGCTGCTTTTATTTTTATTCACCCTTTAATACAATTTGCTCTCACAATATTGTGAAAATCTTAATGTTTTGGTGCACTAAAGGTCTCTACCAGCATAACATTACTCCTAAGATAGTTATGATGGTATCATTAAAGGATGTTTTCATGCAAAATCCATTAATACATGGATGCAACCAGCATTTATATTATTCCAAGTACCGGCGTCTATTTTTTAGTAGTCTACAAAATGCCTCTCTCCAACAATTCCACTTTTTGTCTAACTGGAAAATGGATAGTGCCTATTGTAGTCCACTGTAAAACAATACAGAGAACATTCATTTTCAAAGATGTCATTGAAAGCCTATTTAATACATAAGGTTCTACTGTCCTAATACCTCTGTAGCAACGTGAATCTATGAAGTCTTTCTTTCTATCACTTTGACAACAATGTTTTGTCTCACTGTGAATCATGGTTGTCATTAGAGTAGATGAGGTTGTCAGGAGCCTTGCTATCTTAATGTGGGGCATTAAACACTCATAAAGTACCAGATGGCATGTTTGGTGCTAGTAACTGATAGGAGGTTACAGGATGGACTGCCGCCTTTGTACAACACATCACTGCAAAGTATGACAGCCCTCACATCTCTGCCTTGAAAACAAGACTAATTTTTTCTGCTGTGTGATAGTAATGGATCAAGAACTGGCTGGAATATGATATATGGCTCAGAACACAGACACAGTCTTGGTGACTTTCCAATGATTGGTGGCATTTCCTCAGTACTGGAGACTTTAAGCATTTTCCACTGTTACCATGATAGAGAAATATTTCTGTAACATTTTACTAAAAAGTACTCTTGGTGCTTTATTCCTTCTCCTCATCCCTTACTTTAGTGGTGTGTGCTCTATTAATTATAGGGAACAGGCAAAAAAAAATGTGTTTTTTTTTCATCTCTTACTGTGGGATATATCCCACTTAACCATTAAAAGTCAAGATGGGAAAATCCCTTCCCTGGTGTATGCAGGGTCATGCAACTGGAACCTGTTTAATGGACTCGAAAACTTGGAACAAGTATGTGCCTAGTACAAGTAAAGTAACTCACTATATGTGTAACATTTTTTACATCTTACTTTGAGACTGACCTGCTGTATGATTGTTTAAAGTTATGGCTCTAAAGCTTGAAGCTTTGCAGGGCATCCTTTAAAACCAAATTGTAAAATTGGTCAGAAGACGTCATGTTTCTTAAGGCATTGTCATCAGTGAACCTCAGATGTAACAAACTTTAGATTTAGATTTAAAGGGAACCTGTCAGCTCTGAAACACCCTCCAAACTACAGTAAGCGTTGTATAGTGTAAGTGACATCGAATCCGGTTATGTAAGTTTTATCTTCATACTCACTTGCATTCTGACTCTGTGCTCCCACAAACCTGCAGTAAAATGCACTTAGTGGACTCCAGTGCTCACTCACATAATGGAGAAGACTCAAAGACGAGTCCTCTCAATGCATTTTACAGCCGGTTTGTGAGAGCACAGAGTCAGAATGGAAGTGAGTATGAAAATAAAACTTACATAATCGGATTCAGCATCACTTACACTATACACCACTTATTCTAGTTCAGGGGGTGTTTCAGAGCTGACAGGTTCCCTTTAACAAAGGCCATCAAAGTTAAAGGGGTTGTCTGGGGTTTTTAAAATGGTGGTCTATCCTCAGGAATGGTTATCAATATCTGATTGGTGGGACTCCAACTGTCAGCACCCCCACGATTGACCATAGCACTCTAGTGAATACTGCAGCCTCCTTACAACTTACCAAGCACAGCATCGCACATTGTATAGTGGCTGTGCTTGGTATTGCAGCTCAGGTCCATTAACTTGAATGGGACTGTGTTGCATCTAGGTCATGTGACCGATGAACGGTGACATCACTGGCCTAGGAAGAGGCTGCAGCACTCACCATGCACTGCAGTCTCTTCAAACAGTTGATCAGCAGGGATGTCTGAAGTCCGCCAGCCACCAATCAGATACTGAGGATAGGCCATCAATATAGAGATCCTGGACAACACCTTTAGAGTTCACTGGAACTGTGTGTTAAATAATTTAATTAAAGGGGTTGTCCAGGTTCAAAGTATTCCGTCTTCACCACCCTGAGATGAGCATCTCCTGAGTTTTCCTTTGCCCTGCGCTGAATCACGCAAGGCAAAGGCATCGTTTGGAGATCCGGTGATGTACCGGGCTCTCCATAGGGTAAGCTAGGTGGAGGCTTCCATCCAGTGGCATCAACAGCACTAATGGGCAGGCTTTAGTGCTGCCTTAGCCTGTAAAATGGCTAGGCCAACGCTAAAGCTCGACCATCAGAGCCAGTGACATTACCGGCAACACTTCAAGGCAGAAGTACTGTTAAAATATAAACAAACAGATAAGCAGTTAAGTGCACCAAGGATGGCCCAAATCACTCTGTGCACTCTTGCTCCTCCTCCTTCTTCTGCCATAGATTGACAATGCCAGGCAAGATGACTATGCAGGAATCTGGACCTCTCTATCGAAAAAGTAACAGGAAGGACTGCCAGAGGAAGCAGGAGTGGCAAAGGTGCACAGAGTGTGCACTTAACTGCTCATTTACATATGGATTCAAAGTGCTGTTTTTGTTTTTCCAGAATAAAACAATGGATTGCTAAGTGAAAGGTATCATAACATGCAGCTGAGCTAGCTCTACAAGGTGTTATACTAGTGGATTTCCAGCTAACAGATTCGCTTTAACCATACAAATGAAATAAGAAAAGCCCTTTTTCCATGTTGCTTTTTTACTACATTACAAAATGCAATATAGCCTAATATTTGCACAGAATGTTTATGTAAGTAAACACCACTGTACTCTAAATTTTCTAATAGCAGATGAAGATTTTCACCCTATGACCTACCCAAAGAGCTTTGTATCCTGTCCCCATACACCAGAACAGATGCAGGTCATTCATAATTCACACAGAAGATACAGCAAACACAATTAAACCATCATCTACTAATTAAGCAGCCCACCAGCGTCTCAGTCACAAACATTCATAAACGGATGCATGTCATTGTCACAGTTGGTGTGCTTTGCATTTTGACCTCAAAGCGACTTTTAGAAAGAGAATGGGTCACATACCATATTTGGACTATCTGGGAAGACCATAAAGTGGAGGAGGAAATGGCAGAAAAAATAACTACAATATCTTTTTGTTAAAACCCCTTCCAACTCCAGTGCCGCCACTTTGATAGCTACCGTCGGCTGATGTTTGCTTTGCCACAGTAATGATGCACCAATCTACCCACATGAACACTGCAGCCAATCAGTTGCAGCAGAGGTGTACAACTCGAGACCACAGAGGTCAGTGATTGGCTGCAGTGGAAAGGTTGGTAGACAAGCATATCATGCCTGCAGCAATCTATAAGCTGGACCAGACCCTCAGCCACATCAATTTTCTTTATGTACAGCACTGTCCTGGCCAAATTGAAAATTGGGGTTAAAGAAGGACAACCCTTTTAACATTCTTTGCCATTGATTTTCTAATTCAATAGGAAAAAGTCTGTTATTGTTGAACTTCGATTCGAATTTCAGGGAAAATTTGATTTGCTTTGAAGCTTAATTTCCTTGTGCTTCATGGTAGCAAATCAAATTTCCCTGAGATAGTGTAATAGTGTAAAAAAAAAAAAAAAAAAGTCATACTTACCTTTGGAGATGAGCAAATCTATGTGAAATTTTTTACACCAAAGCAAATCCGAATATTTTCAGATTCGCTTCAGAAGATTCTTCTTAATCATTGTACGCTAACGCTACGTATGCATCTGATAATTTGTACACTAATGCGTACATATTCAGTTAAGTAGCATACTTTTACTGTATATTCGTTCTTTGTGAGGGCCTAGACAATAATAATCTAAAGCTTCGTACGCACTTTGTACACTCAGGCGTAAGTATTCCCGGGAATGTTCTCAGAACACGGCAGAATAAGGAATGATTTGTACACAGCTTTGACCGAATAGCTTCGTATTAAGTACGAATCTTTTAAAAAATTTGACGAACATTCGGCAAAGCGAATTTTGGATGATTCGCTCATCTCTACTTACCTTATCCATTTGCTTGCGAGGGGCCGTCTGCCACCATATTGATGGAAGATCTCGCATGAAATCCCATGTGCAGTGACTTAGGACGCCACCATACTGGCCGTCGTGATTACGTCATCACGCGCCGTGCAAGATTTTGAGCTTGATCTTTAATCAAGATGGCGGCGGCCGGCCCATTGCGAGCAAATTAAGTATGATTTTATTTATTTTTTTAATTTTACACTTATTACTGTCAGATGCCAGGATCAGGTATGAATGTGGCATCTAAGGGGTACAATGATGGGGGGGAGGGCGGCGTAATCGCTGCTCCCTGTCATTGCACCCACTACTTACAATGAAATGTGCTTCATGACAAAGTAATTTGTCACAAAGCAAATTTTTTTGTAAAACTCGGCAAAGCAGCTTTATCGAATTTATGAATATTTAATCATCTCTAATTATATTCTATTTTTTCAACATATTCATGGTGCATTATGCATTATGTCATTGAAGAGTGGGCACCTCAGCCTTCCCACATTGAGCACAACATGAGAAATGGCCATGTTTTTTTTTTTTACACCTTTCATGTTTTTTGCACTAATAAAACCCTCATTGTGGCCTCTGGATGCATTTAGTGCATGTGCAAAGATGTTACCAAATGTACAGTACACTGCAGACACAGAGTGAAAGTATCTGCAAGACAGCCGATAAGAATACATTAATAATCAGATATACCAATAATTGTATATGCCGCTGATGGTGTACCACTTCTAGCCTTCAATAGGTTTTCCATTTAGTAGACTAGGTGCAGCAGATAAAATTGTAACAGATTGATTTGACATAAGGTCCAATATGGTAAGATTAATACAGATGAGTAAAGGGAAATGAATGAGATGAACACTCTGACTTTCAGACAAAGTCACTAAAGAAACTCTGCAGCAGCATGGAACCCCCATGCTTGTCACAGCTGAAAGGGTTAATGACTTTTTGACTGCATGAAGCTGGCAATGAAATTTCGCATTACGCCCGAGATATGCAAATCCCTCATTTCTATCACTGCTACTTTGATGTTTCTTTGAATTCCCGCTAGATTCATTGATGTCAAACTGATGTTAAAGCCTTTTGAAATTGACAAGGCCCATGAAACTGATAGATTGCTGCAGATGCGAAATTATTTAAGGTGCCTGATGTTGTAATTGATTCTACGCTAACACACATTTTTTAATCTTTCATTACACATACTGGCATTTTCCCCAGTGCTTTTTAAAAATTGCCAAGAGGATCTTGAGCAATGTACAGGTCTCATAAGGAGTGCATAGTAGAATTATACATTAATCACATGTAATTATTGTATGTAATTACTCCAGGCACTTGACCAAAACACTGCATGTATGGTTTGTGCCTCCCTGCTGCAGTTATTAAAATGCTACCTAATTGCTATATATTGTACAAATCTGGCCTTTAAGATAACTATAGTTTTCTTGAGAGCCCGTGAAAGAGAAATTTTAACACGTCTTTCAATTACAGGGCCTGAATGGGGGGTGCATGATCAGAAACTTGGGGGTTGTTGTAGTTTAGAAAGGCATGGCTGCTTTTTCCAGCTTGTCCATTGACTATGTCTGATATTGCAGTTCAGCTCCACTGAATTTAGTAAGCTACAATACACTATACTACCTATGGACAGATGTACGGTAGTGCTGGTTCTGGAATTAAGCAATCATGTTTTTCTTTCCCTGGGAAACCCCTTTAAAAAAAATCAAAGATCCATGTGTCATGATCTGCCCACTTAGGTTCTGAACTGAGCATAGCACCATGGGTAAGATTTGCCTAGAGTGTTCCTTTAACAGACTTGCTAACTCCTGGGGACTTTTTCTACAGACCTTTGCTGATACCCTTGCTGATAATCATACTTACGTATTCCCTGCAACTGGGTTCCAGCATAATTTCTGCCCCACCATATCTGCAGGTCTGGGTCTCCCCGTGTCAACATCTGATTTGACCCAGGTCAAGTGACCACTGAAGCCAGTAACTGGCCTCAGTGGTCACATATCACCAATGAGTCATGACACATGACCCACATCGAATCGAATGTTGACACAGGAAAACCGTGGACCCACAGAAACGGCTCGGCAGCCATGGAGCCATGATCCAGAGGCAAGGACCAGGTGAGTAAGATTACCACTGCGGCCACGTTGGGGGGTTCTGCAGAAAAAGTCCTCAGAGGTGACCAACCCCTTTAGGACCTGTACATTGATTAGTTTTATCTGCTTGTATTTGAAGTTCGATTTAGGAGAATGGAAACTAACTTACCTATATGAGTCTTTGCAACCATTCAAGCCAAGAGTAGGACGCATCTCTCATTTTTGCAAAAACTTATCTGAAGGAATTTATTAAGGGTTATTGTTATTGTCTATATTAAAATGTGAAAAGCATTTATAAATATTTTACTATTGAGACATGGGAAAATAGAGACTTTGGGCTGCCCCTCCTTACCATGGACTTCATATTTTGAAATTTTAAAGGGGTTTTCAAGTTCAGTATTGATGGTTTATCATCAGAATAGGCCATCAATATCTGATTGGTGGGGGTCTGACTCACCTGCACCACCAGCAATCACTATCCAGTGAGCGTCTGAATGGGACTGAGCTGCCCATAGGTCATGTGGCCAATGAATGTGATGTCAATGGGCTAGGAAGAGGCCACAGCATTCACCAAAGCTGCATGGCCTCTTCAAACAGCTGATCGAAGGGCAAGCTACATTTCGGATCCCCACCAGCAAGGTATGATGATAGGTAATCAATATTCTACTAGAAAACTTTTTAAATATTTGTGACCCACTGGCCAGGGTCACGAGAAACTCTACAGATTGAAGAAGCATAGCTATTTTCATCTATTTGAAACCTATATAACTGTTCTTCCTAATTTTTACAATCTGATTCCATTTTTAAGATGGTGGCTCAAAAGTTATGTTTGTAACTTAAGATGTAAATTCTCTAAACCATGGTTGGTTTGGCGATATCTAGACTGGGGTGTGGGGGGTCTAAAGATGTCCTTGTTCTTCACCCTTGAGGAGATATGGACTTTTTCAGTCAAATTCCCAGGTGATAGTTCTCAGAATAGTCACCAGTTGGTGATATAGCACTAATGAACCAGTAGCACAGTCAGAAAAGGAGCCAACATCAGAACAATAAGGATACGATGATCAGAACTGAAGGGTGAAATGGGATTGCAGTCAGGAATGGAGCTAGTGGTCAGGGCCAGGAGCAGAAGAAGAGGTATGAGGCGAATTATCCAAAGGACAAGGCAATAACAATATACAGAAACAATGCCAAAATCAAGCTCAATTAAGACTCTAGATCAGAGTCACAATGCATAGGAACAGGAGCCAGGCAAAAGGTAATGCCATAATTTGCAGGAAAAGCATGTGTGTGTACTGGTTGTCATGGTAACCCAAGGTGCTAGCCATAATGAGGAGGAGATCTGCAGCCAGATGCAGTAGGACCACAGTTGAAGAAAGGATAGAAGGTATAGGATATGGTTTTCAGACAGTATCCCGGTGCTTGTCTGAGCATGTTGCTGGAAGGTAGAAACACAAGTGATTATTACGAGTATATAATTCATTCAAACCAAAAGAAGTTTTAGGAATACAGGAGTCTAAGCTGGCATCCTAAAAACCTCAACAGCTGGCAATGATTAACCATTTGCGCTGACATCTGTCATGTTAGGTGCCAGCCTTTGTGTACACAGATAACGGTAGAAAATTATCTTGTGTAGGTTTGCTTTAAATACCCAGGTTAATTGCACATCCTGTAATTTTCGGTGTCTTGTAATGTTACCAAGAAAAGGATAATTGGTTTGAATAGATAGAGCAGCAATTAGCACACATTAATTTAGAACAAAATTGGCTTTTTCTATCAAACAATCCTGATTTTTAAAAAATATTTAAAATCCTAAAAAAATGAGAGCAATGTATCAACTTGAGTATTCTGATGTTTAAACCTGAATATTAGAAACAGATGAGAGGCAACACATAAACACTGTTCAGTAATGGCATCCACAAAGTAGATGGAGACCCTATGGGGAAACTCAAAGTAGGCCCCTCTTGATCATATCTGATTTTGTCATCCAGGACAGAAGGCAACAGTGTTTGTTTATTAGCCACCCTTTTCCATCTCCTCAAGATTAGTTCCAAATCCCTAATCTTTGCTCACAATGTAGTTCCGCTGGGTAGGGGAGTCCTTCAAACGTTGTTACTGCCGACTACAGTGAACATGCGTCCAACCAGGGCTAGGCTCACTCTCTGCGATCCATAGCATTAGCTTGAGCTGTCTACATGGTAGCTACCTCCTTACAACTCATCTCTTCTTGTGGACAGTCTTTCACAGGTTTTGTAGGAAGATCCTTCTCCTGTACCACATGTAAAAGAAGTTCTTCTTTGGCAGCAGTGTGTACTTTAGAGCTCTTTTGGGGAGATGTATCAAGACTGGTGTAAAGGAAAATTGGCTTAGTTGCCCTTAGCAACTAATTCCGCCTTTATTTTTCTAAGGGAGCTCTGAAAAATGAAAGGTGGAATCTGACTGGAATCAGTTTTCCTTTACATCAGTTTTGATAAGTTTACCCCTTTTTGTCTGCTTCTCACAAGACCAACAGTAGGTATAGACCTGGCAAGGGATAAATTAGGGGTGGAGTTTAAGGGAATGCGTATTCTTCACCTTTATCCCCCCAACATGAGGTTATGGATCTTATCCCAGCAAATCCCTAGGTAGTCTCCATTAGTGAACCAAGTCCAGGTACAAAGGCAATGGATAAACATTGCAGTTAGACAGTGCTTGATGAAATTTGGTCATACGAAGTAGACAGGCAAATATCTGCATGGGCAGCAGACAAGAAGAAACAAAAGTATACAAACTATGTCAACGCCAAACAGAATTGATATAAAACCACATCTGTAGAAATTAGGAGCCAAGCATTACGTCCAAGGAAAAATGCAGCACCTCATTTAGTCAACATATGGCAGCACGCAGATTTCATACAGTACGACCCAGAGCCATGTATCCTATGAAGCATAAACCTATGGGCAAAGAGACTGTCCCCTAATGTGTGCTCCTTTTACATCCTGCTAACAATTCAGGAAGCTACTGTACCTATATCAGTAGACTGTAGGCTGCTGGTGTCTAGACTTCTGCCAGTAGAGGGTACACTGTTAATATATTAAAGGGGGGGGGAGTCCTGCTGTCACCCAGGGGAAAGTGATTTCCTTACTATGACTAAAGCCTCATTTACACATCAGTGTTTTGGCCAGTGATTTCCATCAGTGATTGTGAGCCAAAGCCAGGATTGGAGCCTCAACAGACATAAGGTATTAGGGAAAGATCTGCACCTGTTCTGTGTTTAGAGCCGCAACTGGTTTTGGCTCGAAATCACTGAAAGAGAGTGAATGAGGCTTAAGTGGAAAGAGGAGAAGGGCACTTTCCTTGTTTTTTTCCTAATATGTGTCAAAAATCAAGTTGACGATTAGAAGTAACACTAAGTATTGTTTGGCTCGTTCTGGTCAGAGCAGCCTCTTACTTCCAGAGCTTGGAACGCCTCTTCTCTCGTAAGAGTTCACTATATTACATTGTTATTTTGCAGTTCACAACCTTCATTTATTTGATGTCTGCATGCCAGGATCAACAGTGTTTTTCAGCCTTTAATAAATGAGTCTAGAAGATAGATGTGTAGTATTACTGCTGCCTCTGGCACTTTCCTGCTCTGTAACTTTCCTGCCTTTCTCTATCACAGCGCCGGAATGAGCGGTGCTGTGTTTGGGGCTCCGTCATGCTCTAAACCTTGTGATCTTTCTTCGCACCGACGGACTGTGTGATTTCTCCTTGTCACATTTGCAGTTTCAGACAATATGGTGCTCAGTGAGCTGGGCAGCATCCAAACCTTTTTCTGTTGACTAGAAAGAGCAAAAAGCTTGGACTTTGTCAAAAGCAGCAAATAAAGTTATGTGACTGCTGCCTCTCTTTACTAACACAACACTATTTTACATGTTACCACAGACAATAGAAGATATTTATGACTGTCTAAAAGGAAGAACTGTTTTGGTACCCTTAGCAACCAATCATAAGGCAGCTTTCATTTCTAATAGTGGTCTTGAAGAATGAAACCTGTGTTGTAAATTTTCCTACTGTCTCTCTTCAGGGTATATGCACATGTCAACAGGGTCAGACTGGCCCTCAGTTTCTGAGGATTTTCAGTGTAGACTTTTATGCGGTTTTCTCTGCGTATCTGTATCACATCCACACTAAAATTTTCAAAAAATCTGCACTGAAAGAAATTGACATGCTGCAAATTTTAAATTTCATGCCACAAGTCAATTTAGTGACAGTAACATTTTCAGGATTAGGCAGAGAGATGACTACTGGCTATCCACATTGTTAAACTCTCGCTACAGGTCAAAAATGGTGGCCTTTTATAGTTCTTCTGAGAGGGATGCAAATATGGAGTACTACATACACTTGCTGTGTAGTTGGTTGGTCGCTGCCTACGAGCACCATCGCCCATGCTCCACAGTCATGACTGGTGGGGGGTGGGGTAAGGGGGGAGTGGCAGAAGCAGCACCAGCTCCATATGCAGCAACTTCAGTCTGGAGTCTATGATAGTTTTCTTCAACCGCCTATTGAAGAAACTACCTAGCCGCAGCAGCAGGACATACAGCAGAACCTCCACCAGCAGGTGGTGGCATACTTGGACTACACTCTGTCACCGATGATCCAAGACCCTCAGGACTGCTGGGCATACAAACTTGAATGTTGAAACTTAAAGGGGTTATCCCACGAATAATGTAAAAAATGAAAATCGGACATCATATAGTACATGACAACCTCTTTCTAACAAAGCTAGAACCAGCCCTGTACCTCACATGGATCCAGAGATCTCCACATTCATTGCTCTGCTAGATTTATATCAAGCTGACAGCTCAAGGGGAGTGTCTTTTCTGCTGCACCTAAGGAGGCGTGTCTCAGCTCTCCCTATCACAGCTCAGGAGGCAGTTAAAAGTTGAAACTGAGCATGTGCGGCCTGCTCAGTGAATAGGTCAAAGAAATAAGAAATTAAGTGGCCCTATACAGATACATGTTATTAAATAACTAAGTAGCTATACAAAATTTTTAATGACATGCAACTACAAAAGTACTCAGATCCAGGTGCTGGTTTGAAAACTGTAGAATATTTTTCGTGGGACAACCCCTTTAAATGTGACGGTTTTCTAGCATATTGTGCTTGTTCATATACAGATGTGTTTTTCATGCCTTAGCCCTTGGTTCCAGATATCCCGAGTTCAGTGGTGCAAAATGACCAGTTTTATAAAAGATAAAATAAAATTAAAAAAATATCCTGTAGGGCATTTGGGTGATGATTTTTTTTTTTCAGAGATGGTCACCTCATGCCATATCTGTTGACATACTGTTTCTCAAGGCAAGAGGAAAGGTAAGAAAGTGCGCATCTGAATGAACAAGTGCCAGCTACTGAGCCCCATATAAATGACCTCTAATTGTAATCGAGTTTATTGCTGTCGAGCAATACATTATTTTTTTATAACACATATTTATGAAATCTGAGCACATATTTGAATTTATTATAATTTGATTTGCAATATTATAGATAGCTTTCTCTGAAATAAAGAGAGGCATCTGTTTAGTACCTCAATAAGGACAAGAGATAATTGTGCTGCTCAGAAGGCAGAGTCATAATCTCCATAGGAGAAGTCAGTTTTGGTTTGGGTTTGCATTGGAGAAAGGTGCTCCAAATTTGGCAATAGTTGCATGTTTTTTGGTAAATTTGCTGCAAATTTGCAGCATTTTTAAACCTAACACTTTTTTCAGAAATGCCACTCCGAATTCCCTATGCCAGCCCCACTACTGGAGGGATTTTGCAACCTTTCTTTCAACTTTTTTTTACGTAACCAAATCTAATTTATTAATCACTTTTCAATAGTGGCAATGGTATAAAACAAAAAAGTCACAATTTGTGACTTTGAAACAGACAAACTAGAAATATTTTCCTCACCCACTTGTCTTTGATGTTGAGCAAATTGTTTTGGACTGGTTGCATAAATCCAAAAGTATGCTAGATTTCTTGAAAACTACTCTTAGTTGTGGGGAAATTGTTAAAATTAGAGAAGTATTGGAAAATTCTATTTGGCTGCTTCGACAAATTTAAAAATAAAAAATCCCTTTGTGACGAATTACTTTGTCACAAATTGCATTTCGTTGAAAGTAGTGAGTGCAATGACAGAGATTGGCGATTGTGCTGCTCCTCATCATTGTACTTCTTAAATGCCACGTACAAGATTGTGGCATCTGATAGCAATAATCTGGTGTAAAATTAAAAAAAATTATTAAAATCATACTTGCCCTCGTCCATTTGATAGCAAAGAGCTGGCCATCGCCATATTGATTGAAGATCTAGCACAAAAACTCGCATGGCCCATGATGACATAATCACATCGGCCGGCATGGTGATGTCATATATTGCTTTGCATGGGATTTCGTGCGAGATCTTCAATCAAGATGATGGCGGCTGGCTCTTTGCGCTCAAATGGATGAGGTAAGTAGAGAATTGAATTTTCCCTGAAATTCAGATTGAATTCCACTTCGTGGAGTTCAATTCACTCAACACTAGTTATAATCAATAATTATATGTTTGGGACAACGCAGGTGAAAAGTCTTTTTCTATTGTTATTTGACATATTGTTATTCGAAATATGTAACAGTGAATTCTCCATCCATCTCTAGGACTATATTTGTCATATATCAAAACTTATACTGTAGGTGTATATTTTGCATTTTACATTTCCTGGTACGTGGTTGGCATGGTGACACATTACACTCTACCACCAAATGGAGAAGAACTCATTTTGCCCTTACTTAAGATTTTGCCACAATCATTAATCCATTCTGATGTTTAAAAAACATTTCAAAATGCTGGTCAGTAAGGGCACAGGCAGAAAAATATCATTCCCCATGATATAGACCAGTGTTCCTCAACTCGAATTCTCGGGACAAGACTATTTAAAAATATCCCACAGAATGAATATCTGTGGTACTGTAAGTCCTGATGCATTGACACTGATTATATCATCTGCTAATTACTAAGGACATCCTGAAAACATGACTGGTAGGTGGCCTAGAGTTGAGGAACACTGATATAGACTAGAAAAAATATATTTTTTGTGGCGTTTATAATGTATTTGCATTGGCCTACTTTTTGTAGACAAAAGTTAACAAAACACTAGAATTTATATTGATCAATGGAGGAGTTCCACTGCTTCTATTATCAGTTTTAGTCAAACAGCAAATCAGCATAAGTAATTTTACACCACTTAATTTACCAGTATGTTTTTCTAGTGAAGGAGGAAACCAGACGATGCTCAAGGTGCTCCCAGTAATACAAGAAGAGCAAATAAATTTCACACTGAGGCTGTGCCAGTCAAATTTCAACTAAGGTTCACAATGCTAACAACAGTGTTGACCACTGAGCCATTGTGCTACGCAGGGCAGTGTTTACTCATAAGCCTTCCTGTTAAATTGAATATGGTTCACATCATGCTTACTGTACACTGCAGCATTGACATATTCGTCAGTATCATCATCTGTAATAAAAGTATTTTCTATTTGAAGATTATATGTTTACACATGCATATAATGTTCTGTACATTTAAAGGTGAGAGTAACTTAGTGAATACATTGTATTACTTGTATATTACTGTACAAGTAATACACACTCTACTGTACCGTACTGTACGGTATAGTCTAGAATTATATTCAAAATTATGCTGGTTGTTAATCAAAACAGTATAATTTATATAGAATATTTTCCTCCTGTTACAGGATGAGCTTTGCATGTTGATATAATAGTAGAAAAATCATTGGTATAAAACTTTACTTTCTTGGTTTAAATTCCTGTTTTCTGTACTTAGGAGTAGAGACAACCGAATCAGTTCTAAGCAAGACAAATTTAACCAAAATGTTCAAAAAATCTGACTTTTTAACGATATGGTTTTTGGCAAATTTCTCAAAATGGCATCGGCGACAGAAAACATGAAGAATGAGGATCACTTGACCCTAGACAGTGTGTATATATACACACTGGCAGGCATTTGCCGTTAAAAAGCAAAGCGTTTTTAAACTATTTTTCTTTTCTTATTGCTTCTGGACCCGGACATTTTTCACCTTCCTGACCCTGGATATTTTTGCAAATCTGACATGTGTCACTTTATGTGGTAATAACTTTTCAATCTTTTTACTTAACCAGTCCATTCTGAAACTGTTTCCTCATGACACATTGTGGAAAATTTGAGTCTATATGTTTTAGGGCTTCTTCATATCACCGTTATGGTTTCCATTTTTGTTTTCCGTTATAACATGGTTATAACGGAAAATAACGGAAAGAAAGTCACAATGGAAGCCTTTTAAAGGAGTTCTCCAAGTTATATTTATTGATGACTAGAGATGAGCGAGTAGTGAAATATTCGAAAGTTCGAAATTCGATTCGAATAGACCGCGAAATTCGACTATTCGACCGGATATCGAATCCCATTAAAGTCTATGGAAAAAAAATGCTCGCCACTTGGAAATCTCAATTCGACCACTTGGAGGTCACCAAGTCCACCCTGGAACCTCAGAAAAGGATGCCAACACTGCTGGAATGCAACTGGGACAGCAGGGGAAGCATGTCTGGGTGCATATAACGCGCCCAAGTCGCACTATTACGCCACTATCACAGCCTCTCAACAATACACTCCAAACACAATCTAACCTCTCTGTAAAGTGAGACCATACAAGGAAACCTTCTTTCCTCTACATTGCCATGGACCCCAAGCCAAACTAGACAAAAAAGAAGATAAAATTCTGCACCCCTTAAAATCACGTTGCCTATGACAACCACAGATGGCATAGGCAAGGGGGAAAGCAAATAGACCCCACCCCTAATTGTCATTGTGTGTGTGTGTGAGATGTGGTCAGACATGTCTTCTTTAAAATGTAAAAACAACTCAAACACATGCAGAAGCCTTAAAATGCCCAAATTGTTGGCGCTTGAGATGTCAGTGACCCGACCTGGCCCAGTGTCATGTCTAGCAGGTAAAGCAGTGGGGATGTTGAGGGATGCGTAGGACCGCAAAAGGCAGGAAGAGGCCGTGGGCTGGCCAGAGGCTCATGGAAAATTTTGTGGAGGCCCAAGAGGTGAGACGTCTTAAAAATTGTGTGGAGGCTAAAGAGGTGAGACGTGTTAAAAATTATGTGGAGGCCCAAGAGGTGACACCTCTTAAAAATTATGTGGAGGCCCGAGAGGTGAGACCTCGAAAACGTTTTGTGGAGGCCCAAGAGGTGACACCTCTTAAAAATTATGTGGAGGCCCAAGAGGTGACACCTCTTAAAAATTATGTGGAGGCCCAAGAGGTGAGACGTGTTAAACCTTTTGTGGAGGCCCAAGAGGTGACACCTCTTAAAAATTATGTGGAGGCCCAAGAGGTGACACCTCTTAAAAATTATGTGGAGGCCCGAGAGGTGAGACCTCGAAAACGTTTTGTGGAGGCCCAAGAGGTGACACCTCTTAAAAATTATGTGGAGGCCCAAGAGGTGACACCTCTTAAAAATTATGTGGAGGCCCAAGAGGTGACACCTCTTAAAAATTATGTGGAGGCCCAAGAGGTGACACCTCTTAAAAATTATGTGGGGGCCCAAGAGGTGACACCTCTTAAAAATTATGTGGAGGCCCAAGAGGTGAGACCTCGAAAACGTTTTGTGGAGGCCCAAGAGGTGACACCTCTTAAAAATTATCTGGAGGCCCAAGAGGTGAGACCTCTTAAAAAATTATGTGGAGGCCCAAGAGGTGAGACCTCTTAAACATTTTGTGGAGGCCCAAGAGGTGAGACCTCTTAAACATTTTGTGGAGGCCCAAGAGGTGAGCCATAAATATAAAAAATTGTTCTTATTTACGGAGCAATTCTACGGCGGTTAAGGAGGAGGAGGAGGAGGTGGAGGAGGAAATGGCACTTCATACAGATGGCACTTCACTTTTGGCTGCTTTCCACTGTTAACCTCTTAAACCTTTTGTGGAGGCCCAAGAGGTGTTGCTTTTAAAGGCTGCAGTTATCCACAGATTTGCATGCAATGTAAAATGGTTACACTCATTTTATAAAGGCAACTATCATGAAAAATCAGTTTAAATGTATTGAGGGCAGCACAGAGTATTTCTACAGAGGAAGGAGTATTCTTTTTATTTTTTTTCCTTTTTTTTTATATGTATATGCTGTTGCCTTCAGTATATGAGAGTTGATTTCATGATGCTACTGCAGCCACTTAAAACGTTTTAAGTCTTGTTTTGTTTTTTTGAATACTGAGAATGCTATTTTGTACCAGATTTTGTATGTAAAGACTGAACACATTAAAATGAGAATGTTACCAAAATTATAATTTATAATTTATTTACCTTTTGTGGAGGCCCAAGAGGTGAGACCTCTTAAAAATTATGTGGTGGCCCAAGAGGGGAGACGTGTTAAAAATTATGTGGAGGCCCAAGAGGTGAGACCTGTTAAAGATTTTGTGGAGGCCCAAGAGGTGAGACGTATTAAAAATTATGTGGAGGCCCAAGAGGGGAGACGTGTTAAAAATTATGTGGAGGCCCAAGAGGGGAGACGTGTTAAAAATTATGTGGAGGCCCAAGAGGTGAGACCTCTTAAACATTTTGTGGAGGCCCAAGAGGTGAGACCTCTTAAACATTTTGTGGAGGCCCAAGAGGTGAGCCATAAATATAAAAAATTGTTCTTATTTACGGAGCAATTCTACGGCGGTTAAGGAGGAGGAGGAGGAGGTGGAGGAGGAAATGGCACTTCATACAGATGGCACTTCACTTTTGGCTGCTTTCCACTGTTAACCTCTTAAACCTTTTGTGGAGGCCCAAGAGGTGTTGCTTTTAAAGGCTGCAGTTATCCACAGATTTGCATGCAATGTAAAATGGTTACACTCATTTTATAAAGGCAACTATCATGAAAAATCAGTTTAAATGTATTGAGGGCAGCACAGAGTATTTCTACAGAGGAAGGAGTATTCTTTTTATTTTTTTTCCTTTTTTTATATGTATATGCTGTTGCCTTCAGTATATGAGAGTTGATTTCATGATGCTACTGCAGCCACTTAAAACGTTTTAAGTCTTGTTTTGTTTTTTTGAATACTGAGAATGCTATTTTGTACCAGATTTTGTATGTAAAGACTGAACACATTAAAATGAGAATGTTACCAAAATTATAATTTATAATTTATTTACCTTTTGTGGAGGCCCAAGAGGTGAGACCTCTTAAAAATTATGTGGTGGCCCAAGAGGTGAGACCTCTTAAAAATTATGTGGTGGCCCAAGAGGGGAGACCCGTTAAAAATTATGTGGAGGCCCAAGAGGTGAGACCTCTTAAACATTTAGCGCAGGCCCAAGAGGTGAGCCATAAATATATAAATTGTTCTTATTTACGGAGCAATTCTACGGCGGTTAAGGAGGAGGAGGAGGAGGAAATGGCACTTCATACATATGGCACTTTACTTTTGGCTGCTTTCCACGGTTGGAGAAGCAAAGTCCGGGTCAATCCACTTGCTGTTCATTTTGATTAGCGTCAGCCTGTCGGCACTGTCGGTTGACAGGCGGCTGCGCTTATCGGTGATAATGCCCCCGGCAGCGCTGAACACCCTTTCTGATAGCACGCTGGCGGCAGGGCAGGCAAGCACCTCCAAGGCGTACAGGGACAGTTCCAGCCACGTGTCCAACTTGGAGACCCAGTAAGTGTAGGACGCCGAGGGATCGGGGAGGACAGGGTTACGGTCTGCCAGGTACTCCCGCAACATCCGCCGATACTTGTCCCTCCTGCTGATAGCGGGCCCCGCAGTGATGGAAGTTGCACGAGGGGGTGCCATGAACGTGTCCCAACACCTTGGAGAGTGTTCCCCTGGTGGCTGTGGGCCTGATCGATGTTGAGGGACTCTGGGAGACCCTCTCCTCTCTGCCGCCAGCGATGGTGGGTGGGAAAATCTCCATCATGTTCTGCACGAGTTCCCTCTGGTATTCCAGCAATCGATTCGTCCTCTCCTCTACCGGAATAAAAGAGGAGACGTTATCTTTATACGGGGGGTCCAGGATTGCGAAGACCCAGTACAGTTTGTTCTCCACTATCCGGACAACACGTGTGTCCCGGGAAAAGCAGCCCAGCATGAAGTCAGCCATGTGTGCCAGACTCTGAATAGGCATGACGTCACTGCCCCACCAGAAGGA
>ONZH01015019.1:0-62514 GCA_900303285.1 Rhinella marina | reverse complement strand
AACGCACAGTACAGTTGCCAGTTAAGGCCTATATATTGTATTTTTTCAAGGTACACAGCCGTGTACTGAGTGATCAGACGGTGTGTATGAACAACAGTTATGAGAAATTACTTTGCAAGAGAACGCACAGTACAGTTGCCAGTTAAGGCCTATATATTGTATTTTTCAAGGTACACAGCCGTGTACTGAGTGATCAGACGGTGTGTATGAACAACAGTTATGAGAAATTACTTTGCAAGAGAACGCACAGTACAGTTGCCAGTTAAGGCCTATATATTGTATTTTTCAAGGTACACAGCCGTGTACTGAGTGATCAGACGGTGTGTATGAACAACAGTTATGAGAAATTACTTTGCAAGAGAACGCACAGTACAGTTGCCAGTTAAGGCCTATATATTGTATTTTTCAAGGTACACAGCCGTGTACTGAGTGATCAGACAGTGTGTATGAACAACAGTTATGAGAAATTACTTTGCAAGAGAAAGCACAGTACAGTTGCCAGTTAAGGCCTATATATTGTATTTTCAAGGTACACAGCCGTGTACTGAGTGATCAGACGGTGTGTATGAACAACAGTTATGAGAAATTACTTTGCAAGAGAACGCACAGTACAGTTTCCAGTTATAAGGCCTATATATTGTATTTTTCAAGGTACACAGCCGTGTACTGAGTGATCAGACGGTGTGTATGAACAACAGTTATGAGAAATTACTTTGCAAGAGAACGCACAGTACAGTTGCCAGTTATAAGGCCTATATATTGTATTTTTCAAGGTACACAGCCGTGTACTGAGTGATCAGACGGTGTGTATGAACAACAGTTATGAGAAATTACTTTGCAAGAGAACGCACAGTACAGTTGCCAGTTATAAGGCCTATATATTGTATTTTCAAGGTACACAGCCGTGTACTGAGTGATCAGACGGTGTGTATGAACAACAGTTATGAGAAATTACTTTGCAAGAGAACGCACAGTACAGTTGCCAGTTAAGGCCTATATATTGTATTTTTCAAGGTACACAGCCGTGTACTGAGTGATCAGACGGTGTGTATGAACAACAGTTATGAGAAATTACTTTGCAAGAGAACGCACAGTACAGTTGCCAGTTAAGGCCTATATATTGTATTTTTCAAGGTACACAGCCGTGTACTGAGTGATCAGACGGTGTGTATGAACAACAGTTATGAGAAATTACTTTGCAAGAGAACGCACAGTACAGTTTGCCAGTTATAAGGCCTATATATTGTATTTTTCAAGGTACACAGCCGTGTACTGAGTGATCAGACGGTGTGTATGAACAACAGTTATGAGAAATTACTTTGCAAGAGAACGCACAGTACAGTTGCCAGTTAAGGCCTATATATTGTATTTTTCAAGGTACACAGCCGTGTACTGAGTGATCAGACGGTGTGTATGAACACCAGTTATGAGAAATTACTTTGCAAGAGAACGCACAGTACAGTTGCCAGTTATAAGGCCTATATATTGTATTTTTCAAGGTACACAGCAGTAGTGCCAAATATAGTTTGGTATGTAGCAGAGCACCTAATACACCACTAATGCCTCTCTCTGTCCCTACTCCAGCAGCTATCCCTGAATACAGCAGCCGTTCTCTGTAAAGTCTATATTGTAGTAAGCTATCACTGAAGTCCA
Source organism: Rhinella marina (assembly GCA_900303285.1). NCBI lineage: Eukaryota > Metazoa > Chordata > Amphibia > Anura > Bufonidae > Rhinella > Rhinella marina. The sequence goes on along the minus strand of ONZH01015019.1, from coordinate 60,861 downwards.
CTGTAGTAGCCCTGATAAGGGCTTTTAATCACGCTCCTGCCTATCCAACAGCTAAAATCTGTCTCTCCCTTCTCCAGCCTCTGTCCCTGACTAAGTTCACGCAGCATATGCGTACGAGCAGGAAGAGCTGAGTTTTTAATATTCGAGGTCACATGGTTTTTCCAGCCAATGCATGTAGACGCCGTTTTCGCGCTGCCAGCGTGCTCAACGTGCCTGTCATACCCCCCCTGCATGGTGATTGGTGGAAAAAGAGCGCCAGGGAAGGTGGGAGGGGAAACGAATTCTAGGTGCGCCATTGCCGTTATACTCGAACTAAATCGAGTACGCCGAATATCGTAGTATTCGATCGAATACCAGCTCGATCGAACACTACTCGCTCATCTCTAGTCATGACTAATTATCTCAATGGGGGCAAAGCCTGAAAGAACTGGGTTCGCAGGCATGCTCGGAAGCATGGCAAGTTGCATGCTTGGTTGCTTATGTGCTGACACAAATATCAAGAATATCAAGAATCAAGCAAAGTGATGACTATTGATTAGCCATGCTTTTAGACGATAACTATAAAAGCAAAATGGGAAGAAGTCGGCAACATAAGAAGTCAGCAATTCATATATTACTATACTGCTATTTGCAGTATGGTTATATTAAATTAAAAAAGGAGTGAACATTTAAATAATTAAAAAAAAATATAAACATTTAAATCAACCCCTTTGCTTAGAAGAAAAAAAACATAAAATAAAATAAAACATAAAATAAAATAAAAAACATTATGGGCATCACTGTGTCTGAAAATGCCCGTACTATTAAATTCTAGAATATTTTTCCAATGCAGCAAATGGCATAACAGAAAAAAATATCAAAATGGCCAAATCTCCATTTTTTCATCACTTCTCTTACCCCCAAAAAATTTTTATAAAATGTGATCAAAAAGTCATATACTTCAAAATGCTATCAATAAAAACTACAGATCGTACCCCAGAAATTAGTTTTCATTTATTTTTACAGGATTTAGACATATAAAACCTATACACATGTGGTATCGTTGTAATTGTACTGACCCAGAGAATGAAGGGCATTGGTCAGTTTTGCTATAAAGGGAACCCATGAAACCCCATAAATGGTAGCATTAGAGTGTATGGTGTAGGGAGTATAGTTCCTTGCATTGTAGCAATGGGGTCCACAGTGAACAGTGTACAGGCAGGAGCACACATTGCAGTTCCTGCCTGTGCACGCTTTACTCAGCTTATCCTGGCCAAGCTGAGGGCACACGTTATGTGAACTGTACAGAGGCTTAAAAGTTGCCTGTGAAGAAGTTTGAAAGTTTAGAATATGATGTGTAGTATGCTCAATTATGAAGGAATGCTAAACTGATACCAATGCTGGACTCATTGCAGTCAGATGATACGTTGATGATATACAGCTAAATACAAAAATATCTCTGTAGTAGGATACAGATAGAATTACTTTTAGATATCTGGCATTAAATATGGCATATTAATACTGTATAACAGAAAGATGAATAACAACACTTATTTACATGCAGAGATTGCAATTTCACTGTTCAACTAATATGTGTTTTTCACACTGTGGCATTTGACCAGACCCAAAAATAGTAGGACAGACCTATTTTCCTAGTACATGATTCTTCTTTCCCATCAGAAGTCATTCATCTCTTCATTCGGGAAGAGATTCCCTTAATCAGATTGTTACAAAGGGCACAGTGGCCGATACTGAGAGCATTGTGTCTGTAACTAGGTGACTGGCTCTGATGGTACATGTTCCCTTTAGTTAAACTAATTTAGTTACATTAACTAAGTTATGTAGCACCTTTATTTTAGTTTTAAAGGGGTTGTCTCACATCAGCAAATTATATTTATCATGTAGACAAAGTTAATACAAGGCACTTACTAATATATCGTTATATCCAATTCACCTTGTAAAGACATTGTAAGACATTGATTAGACATCAATGTCCCTAGGGGTTCTGTGAGTTTGTGGACAGTGGACAGTCATCTTATTCCCACAGTTTCATACTTTTTTGTGTCAGAGCAGTTACTGTATGAGCCAATTAGCTGAGAGTTGCTCTGTTCCCTCCTACACATTCAGGAAGCTTCAGTCTTAGCTTCCAGTCCCTGTGCCAATATCATAGAGTAATGAAAGAAAAGGACAATGCACAACTCTGAGAAAGCAGCCTTTGTAATCACTCTGATGGTCAGGAGTTGGTTCCTGCCAGATGTCTAGGTTTCAGGATTCGACACCTTCTATACAGTATGTCATAAACAATCTACTAAAACTTGGACTGAGGGCCCCAATACTTGTGTATTTCTTCCTCTATTTAGAATGTCACAAACCTTTTACATTTTTTTCTAAAAATCATAAATTGTGATTTGTTTTGGCTTGCACTGTGTGTGTTATTGGGCTTATTGCTATGCAAGCTGGATCCCACTGGGCTAAATGATTTTGTATTCTCTTGGCAATGATCCATTTTTTTAAAAACTTTTTCCCAAAAAAATCAATTTTGTGAACTGAAATTGCAACAATTTTTTTTTATTTGAATTGGGGTACTGATTACTATAAGTAATTATTCTATTCTATGTCATACCATTCTTTTTCATATCTTAAAGTGACTGTTCGCCTTTGAATGTTGCCATTTTGTCATTTACAGGTCACTGTACAGCGGCGGCCTCAGGAAGCGCACGGCGTCATAGTAACCAATGACGCCGTGCACTCCCGTCCTCAGAGGGAGCTTGGTCTGGGCTTTCACGCCCTGTACCGGACCGCGTTCCACGGTCGTGTGTGACAGGCCAAAGGTGCAATTGGAAACTATGGAGCACTATGGAGCATTGGAAACTATGGAGCACTATGGAGCACCACATGCTATTGATGCTGGATGTGAACGTCAGTGACGAAGTTGCATGAGCATGGATCAACATTCTACAGTGGAGCAGCTCACTGCCCAAATGAACCAGGGTGCTAGCAGACGTGTGTCTAAAACAACAGTTCAGTGAATTCTACTGCATATAGGGCTCCTAAACAGACGGATAGTCATTGCACCCCATCTAACAAAGTTGCATTGGCAGACAAGGCTTCAATTTTTGCAGAAATATTGGAAGTGGAAATCCACTGATTGGCAAAGGATTGCCTTCTTTGATGAGCCACGTTTTCTGTTTCAACGAACGGATGGACATTGGAGTGTCAGGCAAGAAACATCAAAGAACAAACACCCTGCAATCATTGCTTGAAGAACACAAGCTGGTGGTGGCAGTGTTTCAGTTTGGGTAATGTTTTCATGGCATTGGGCCCACTCATTCAAGTAGAAGGCACTCTCAATCAATTTGGGTATGAATCCATCCTTGCAGATCACGTGCAACAATGTGATGATTGTCTTCCCTGTGGTAGATGGTATTTTCCAGCAACACGGTGCGAAATAACACACTGCTATATACTGTATGTCCAACATTTGTTGAAAGAGTATGAATAAGACTTTCAAGTACTACTCTGACCCCTAATTCCTAAGACGTCAACCCAATTTAGCATCTGTGGGACAACCTCGATCTTCATGTGCACTCTATGGATACTGCCCCATGCACTCTCCAGCAGCCATGGGCAGATTGGCCATAGACCTCAGAGGAAATTCTTCCAGTAGGCCCATGCCCAGGGGGGCACCTAACCACTCCTCTTTGCCGCTATCCAGGTACATAATGAGCGGTAATTGATGTTATGAGAATCAGGTACTCATTTACCCAGCCAGCGACTGCACATTACCTCCGGAATTCAACTGCTGTGGTCGCATCTCACCTCCTAAGCCCGCTACTCCATATCCTCATCAGAGACAACTAGTGGAGGAGAGAAAATGCCAGCTATTGATGGCACATACTGTGCTGCACTGTAGTATTTGGTTCTACTGGGACGGTATTTTGTGCTATGGTATTGGTGAGCCCACCTACTTGTGTTGCCCTGCCTTCTTTCAGTTTGGATCTCCTTACAACACAGGGACAGTTTTTTTTTTCCCTAGGGCTACTTTAAGTTTCCAGTCCGCCCTGTCAACTGTGTGAAAATGGCTCCAGATACCTGTGACAACCTACCAGGACCTTACCGAATCACTCCCAGACCATCTAGCTGCGGTCTGTGCTGCACACAGCAGTTACTGTGGATATTAGCTGCTGTTCATAAAATGTGAATCGTCTGTGTACAAAGAAACAGAAAACTCATCTTAATGCTAGATGCAATGAGCTTTTCTCTCTCATTAATCCAAGATCTATTACTGTTGGGATAAAAGCCCTCCCAAGTGGCTACATATATCTTTCAAAACAAGGGAACCTATGATAGCCACAACAGAAATATACTGTAATTTTGATCCACCCAATGTTTGTGTCAAATATGTTTCTGTTATTTTAGCCAATTAGATGGCCATACTGAACAACATTTTATTGTTTTAATGAGGATATGAAACTAATGCTGAAACTTTACAGCAGTAATGTTGAATACCAGACTATTGATATTTCTATGATCCATTTACCTATTAAATTATAAACACCCTGGTGCTAAAAGGTCCTTTATGGCCATAAGTTTCAAGCTTTATGGCTTATAGAGGCTCCATTTACAAATGCATGAGTTTGCAAAATAAGGAGTAGAAATTGCAGTGGTGCCAAAAACTGCAATAACCCGAGAAAAGAGAACAATAGAAGATAAAGGACATGGATTTAAAACTCTGTGTGATCACCACAAAGTTATTTTTTTAGTTATTACTTTAAAATAGACCAATTATAATGCTCAGAACTAGAGATGAGCGAATCTATTTGCCGCGGCATAGATTCGTTACATATATGCGTTATTTCCTATTACGAAGCGAATCGGAATCTTTTCAGATTCGCTCCGTTCGAATCTTAAATGTTCTGTACACGTCTGATGATTTGTACGCTAATGCTACGCATCTGATAATTTGTACACTAATGCGTACGAATTCAGTTAAGTAGCGTACTTTTACAGTATGTTCGTTATTTGTGCTGGAATATTTGCAGAACACGACCAGAATTACGATTATTTTTTAATGCAACTTCGACCAAATAAATTCGTATTGAGAACGAATCTTTTTATAAATTCGTCGAACATTCGCCGAAGCAAATCTTTGAAGATTCCCTCATCTCTACTCAGAACCGCCATCCGGGCACTTCAAGTGGTACCACTTTCAGAGATAAGAACAAATAAGTTAAAATGGTGACCACTACCCACCAACCACTAGTTATTACTTACCATACAGGAAGACCATGTTGCTGCTTTAGGTCCCATGGTGACGAGGAGCTGAGCCCTAATTAGTACATGTTGTGAAATTTGCTTGGGATCGCAAGTCTGTTTTCATCTAAATCAGGCCAACAGCAAAGAATAGGGTTAGTCTGACATGTAGTCAGGTTTTATTGAAAAGATTGCAAATATAAAATAAAAGTAAATAAATCCTTGAGTGTCCAGGATTATACAGATAAAATCCCTCACTAACAGCTGAAGAAGTGCTTCTCCCTGACAACTTATAAAAGAGCACTTCCAGCAACCGTTTACTCATACTTGACTCTCAAACAGACAGGCTTTCTGTGCCCCAAGACAAAGAGAGCTAACTGCTCTGAAATCAACATCCACTCACGGGGGTGGGGTGGTGGGTGGGTACATGTGACCACTGCAGTTAATCACATCTGGGACCTGCTCCATTTGTGTCATGTGACCAGTTGTGATGCAAGGGGAGCAGGTCACCATTGCAGCCTGTGATTGGCTGCAGCAGTCACATGCCCACCCCCACTCTGTTGACAGATGTTGATTTCAAAGCAGCAGGGAGGAAGAACATCTGACACTGAACCCAGTGGTGGGGACCAGGTAAGTATGATCTCCACTGGCCACCCTTGGAGGTCTGTCTTGGGCCTCGCTCACATTTCCGTGTCAGTGTCACGTCTGAAAATTAATTTCCAAAGAATCTCCTATTAGTCTTCCGTGAAAAATGAATGCAACATGGACACAACACGGATGTGTGTCAGTGATTTTCATGGATGCATAGACTTCAATGGGAGTGCTTGGTCCGCATCACAGATCAAAGTAGTGTATGTCCCAGTAAATTTTTTACTGACCCACAGGCACAAATATGAGGGTCTGTCACCTGCCAGTTCACATGGGAAAGGAATCTTGGAGAAATATACCTCCCCTCCATAACCAATCCTGCATTAGTGTCACAATGTGCAGAACCAAAGTAGAATATACTGTAGGATTCTAAATTGCCCAGGGATCATGGTAAAAGGCTATAGGGGAGGAGGTGGAGTTAGTTATTGGCATTAATGCAGATCAGAAACTTTTTGATCATGATATTAGAGCCATCAAATACTGGGAGCGCTGCATTCTCAGTATCCAAATGGCTTCTGCATGGCGAGATCATGGAAGCCATTCGGTAGCTAATGCAGTATTGGGCCTTCAAAAGGCACTAAGGCCTGCCATAGTGAAGCTCCTATCAGACCTTGCCTGTGGCAGAGCTCAATAAGAAGATAGCAATTCTCCTATAGACAGCAATGGTAAATCATCAGACAGTAATGGTAAATTATTGCAGTCTATGGGAGAAACAATCAGATGATTGCATTCTAAAATCCCCTTGCAGGACTAAAAATAAATGTAAAAAAGGTAAAAAAATAAAAAAAATAAAATAATATTCATCACCCCTTTCCCTATGTTACTAATAAAAATAAATAAAAATAATAAATATCATTAGTATCGCCACGAACCGTCTGAACTCTTATAATATAAAAGTATGTATTCCCTATGGTGAATGGCCTAACAGCAGATTTGTCATTTTTTGGTTGCTTCACCTCCCCCAAAAAATTTTATAAAAAGTGATCAAAAACTCAACCCCAAAATTGTACAATAAAAAACATTAATATGACAAAGTTATGAGGGTCCTAATATGGCAATGCAAAGGAAAAAAATTCAAAAAGTTTATTAAACACAAGAAAAACTATAAAAATATGGTATCTCTGTAATTGTTTTGACACCCAAAATGAAGATAACATACGGAAAACCGTAAAAAACAAGCCCATAAAGTAATGGTCAAATTGTGTTTTGTTTTATTTTTTTTTAAATTCCACCCCATTTGGATTTTTCAGCTTCCCACTACATCATATCCAATAGTAAATGGTGCCATTAGAAAGTACACATTTTCCCGCAAAAAACAAGCCCTCACAGGCTCCAGGAAGACAGGCAGTAAAAAAAAAAAATCGAAAATCGGGATGTTCCTACTAGAGATGAGCGAATCGAAGATGACGAAGTGGAATTCGTTACGAATTTCATGGAAAATTCAATTCGGAACGAAAGCGAATTTCATGGCAATTCATAGTAACGAATCTTTTTTTTTTTTTTTTCTAAAATGGCCGCAAGCACATGGCATGACATGGGGGATGGATTTCTGGGACAAAGAAGTAAACACCCACAATGCGATCACATGCAGACATGTAGCTAATTAGCAGCCAGCCAGGTCCTGTGATGTCACAGCCCTCTAAATAGCTCTGCAGCGCTGGAATCCGCCATTTGCTATTGATTTTAGACCAGAGACAGACGTCAGGAGAGATAGGGCAAGTGAAAAAAAAACTAAAGAAAAGAAATGAGGAGATCAAGGATAGATCTGAATTGCAGGGATAGGAGAGGGACGATTTCTAGACAGAAAATCAGGCAGTGAAATCGCTATTCTGGTACACTGAGCAGTGTGTGGGCATAGGGGTTAGAATGTTATACAGCACTGCACTCTGTTCTAAAGGCTGTTTTGGGGTGCATTATTCAAAGAAGTACCACTAGTGTCGCCTTTTGCAGTGCAGTAAGAGGGTCAGAGCCTTGTTTGGGGTACATCAAAAAAAAAATTAAAATTAAAAAATAAAAAAAATATTAAAATAATAATAAAAAAAACACATTTTAAAAAAATATATCTTTTGGGTTGTGTTTGGATAAAAACATATATAATCCGTCACTGGAAGCTTGTAAATATGAAAAATAGTTGCGGTGTTATTCGCCATACAAATAGACAAGCGCCATATAGTGCTAAATTCTTCAGTGTAGTTGAATTGCCAAAAAACAGTGAATCTGTGTTTGTGGGGTTGTTCTTTTAAATAACTATTTGCGGCGTTATTCGCCATCCAAACAGAAAAGCGTGATATTGTGCTAACGTAGTCAGTGAAGTTGAATTGCCAAAAAAACTGTGAATCCGTGTTTGTGGGGTTGTTAGTTTTAAATAACTATTTGCGGCGTTAATCGCCATCCAAACAGAAAAGCGTGATATTGTGCTAATGTAGTCAGTGAAGTTGACTTGCCAAAAAAACTGTGAATCCGTGTTTGTGGGTTTGTTTATTTTAAATAACTGTTTGCGGCTTTATTTGCGATCCAAACAGAAAAGCGTGATATTGTGCTAACGTAGTCAGTGAAGTTGACTTTCCAAAAAACTGTGAATCCGTGTTTGTGAGGTTGTTAGTTTAAAATAACGATTTGCGGCATTATTCGCCATCCAAACAGAAAAGCGTGATATTGTGCTAACGTAGTCAGTGAAGTTGACTTGCCAAAAAAACTGTGAATCAGTGTTTGTGGGGTTGTTAGTTTTAAATAACTATTTGCTGCATTATTCGCCATCCAAACAGAAAAGCGTGATATTGTGCTAATGTAGTCAGTGAAGTTGACTTGCCAAAAAAACTGTGAATCCGTGTTTGTGGGGTTGTTAGTTTTAAATAACTATTTGCAGTGTTATTCGCAATCCAAACAGAAAAGTGTGATATTGTGCTAATGTAGTCAGTGAAGTTGACTTGCCAAAAAAACTGTGAATCCGTGTTTGTGGGGTTGCTAGTTTTAAATAACTATTTACAGCGTCTGTCGCCATAGAAAAAGAAAATCGTCATATAGTGTTTAGTGCTGTGCAGTAACCCATTGTACTGCAGTTCAGCAACCCATTGTTAACCCACTCTGTGGGTGACGATATTTCTTAAAGAAATAGTTAAGCAGTTGTGCAAGGCAGTAAGCAAAGTATATTTTTTAGGGGGGGGGTAATTTCCTTTTATTTTAAATTTTTATTCAAACAGTATGTCAGGCATAGGGGTGACAGGCCCTTCACAGGGGAGGGGCAGTGGCACAAATGTTTCTGAAATAGGCACAGGTCTCAGCAGAGGAAGGGGACGTGGCATTAGGGGTCACTCGGCGAGGGCACAGCTACCGGTGTCATCCACTTCCTCCCAGATGACATCTGAAACCCCCAGCTAAGAGTCGGTGGGTTCGTCAGACACAACCCTTAGTTGGCATGGGCCTGGAGCAGCTCCAGTGCCCTCACCTGTCCTCAACCTGCCTCTGTCCTTTTCGATTCCCTCAGCCAGAGAAGTACTATATGCTATGGGCTCTGCGCCACTATACAGCGAGGACGAATTACTTGAGGACAGTCAGCAGCTACTTGGAAGCCAAGAGGTGGGGCAGAAATCCGCTCCTTCCAGTAGGCGGTCAAGTACTGATGAGGAGAGTGTAGTGGGAGGTGATGTTGAGAGTGGTCAGGCTTTGTACACCGAGACATTTGAGGAGGACATTAGCGACGTGCAAACTGTAGTTGATGATGATATAGCCAATCGCACTTGGGAGCCGGGTGAAGCAAGGGGTTCATCATCATTATCATCATCTGCAGACGAGACTGACAGCTTGCGCGTCAGGCAACGGTGCAGGCAGCAAGTCGGTAGTGTGGCCATGAGTCAGCGGAGAGGCAACAGTGCGAGGTCGGGAGCCACGGGCACAGGGTAGACCACACTCTTCTCAGGTGCTTTCCGGCCGTGAAAAGAGCAGCGCAGGGGCTCAGCCAGGCAGCGGAGGTACCACTCTGTCAGTGCGGAGTGTTGGTGGTAAAATCGCCTACTCCGCGGTTTGGAATTTTTTTGTTAAGACACCTGAGGAGGTGAACATGGCTATATGTAGAATCTGTGGTCAGAAAGTGAAGCGTGGCCAGGGTGCGAATATTGGCACCATGGCCCTGCGCCAACATATGCAGCGTCACCACAAAGTGGCCTGGGAGAACCGTGGCTCAGATGTGGTGGTCCAGTCGGCAGCAGCAACAGCAGCATCACCCAGTGGCACGCATCCCATTTCAGGCAGTCAAGGCTCCAGCACCTCTGCCGAAGGGAGCTGTCTGTCATTATCTACCGCTCCAGATGCTCCTGCTCCTCTTATTCCTCGCCACTCATTACGGAAGCAGTCGTTCATCGAGGCGATTGCAAAGAGACAGCAGTACGCGTCCAGCCATCCTACAGCGCAGAAGCTGACCGTGCTCCTGTCCAAGTTGCTCGTGCTGCAGTCCCTCCCTTTTCAACTGGTGGACTCTGCACCGTTCAGAGAACTGATGTCTTGTGCCGAGCCGAGGTGGAGAGTTCCAAGCCGTCATTTCTTTGCCAAAAAGTCAGTCCCAGCCCTGCACAAATATGTAGAAGAGAAGGTGGCCCAGTCCTTGAGCCTGTAGGTATCTGCCAAAGTGCATGGCAGCACCGACGTGTGGAGTCGTAACTATGGTCAAGGCCAGTACATGTCCTTTACGGCCCACTGGGTCAATGTGCTTCCTGCCCAGCCACACGAGCAACTTGAACAAGTGACGCCACTTTCTCCTCCTGGTTGTCAAACTGCTGATCCTGCGCTAATGTCCGGCTCCTTCTCCACCACCTCAGCCTCCACTGCAGGGCCAAGTCATAGCGCTCCTCCAGCGTACCACATGTGCAGGGCACGGCGGTGTCACGCAGTTCTATGCCTGGTTTGCCTGGGTGAACGAAGTCACATAGGGGAGGAACTGCTCCGCGTCATGAAAGAAGAAATCAATTGCTGGCTTCAGCGACAACTAAAAATCAGAACCATGGTGACAGATAACGGAAAGAACATGGTGTCCGCGCTGCGCCAAGGAGGGCTGAGCCATGCGCCCTGCATGCTGCACGTATTTAATCTGGTTGTCAAACGGTTCCTCAAGTCTTATACCCAACTGCAAAACATTCTAAAAATGGCCAGGAAACTTTGCATGCACTTCAGCCATTCCTACACCGCCAAGCACACCCTCCTTGAGCTGCAGCGGCAGAATGGCGTCCCCCAACATAGGCTGATATGTGACGTTTCCACCCGTTGGAATTTTACCCTCCATATGTTGGACAGACTGTACGAACAGAGAAAGGCCATAAACGATTTCTTAATTATCCAAGCGGACAGGATTACTCCCCTGTGTAATTTTGATGTCAGCCAGTGGCAGCTCATGCGTGACACCTGCGGCTTGCTCAGGCCCTTTGAGGAGGTCACGTTATTTGTCAGTCGCCAGGACTATGGTATGAACAACGTCATTCTACTGCTTCATGTCCTGGAACAGATGCGGCAAAATTTTTCAGGTCAGGGGACTGGAGACGTGGAGACTGCATCTCACGGCCACATGAGTCCGGTGGGGGCTGAACTGGAGGAGGAGGAGGACATTGGAGCACAAGCATTTAGTGGTTTTTCTACCCAACTGACAGAAGAGGAGGAGCAGGAGCAGCCAGAGGAGGTAGAAGGAGATGAGGAAGATGAGGCAGATGACCCAGAAACACCATGGCAGTATACAGTGGAGTTGGAGGCAGGGAGTTCCTCCGAGTTACTTGCGCAAATGGCCCGATGCATGCTCACTTGCTTAAGTAGTGACAGCCGAATATTCACCATATGGCAGAGGGATGACTTCTGGCTCTCCACCCTCTTGGACCCTCCCTACAGGCCTAAAATGGGGGGGTCTTTTTTTCACCTGCTGAGAGGGAGGACAAACTGAAGTACTATAGAGACATCCTATGTAGTCAGTTGGCTGCTGCCTATCTGCGTCATCGTCCATCCTCTCGCAGGTCTGACCAGGGGGTCCCTCAGTGCTCACGTACCACTGCCATGGCTGCTGTGGGGGGGGGGGGTTAGGAGCAGTACCAGCTTCATCAGCAGCAACTTGAGTCTGGAGTCGCTGATGAGCAGCTTTCTTCACCCGCCAAGTGCGGAAAGTACTCACCAGCAGCAGCAGCAGCAGCATGTAGACCAGGAGCAAACCCTGAACCAGCAGGTGGTGGCCTACTTGGACAGCACCCTGCCACCCCACATTGAAGATCCGCTGGACTACTGGGTAGCCAAACTAGATTTGTGGCCGTAACTGGCCGAGTTTGCACTGGAGAAGTTGTCCTGCCCGGCTAGTAGTGTGGCATCAGAGCGGGTGTTCAGTGCGGTGGGTGCCATAGTTACCCCAAGGAGAACTCGCCTGTCCTTCCAAAATGTGGAAAGACTCACCTTTGTCAAGATGAATCAGGCGTGGATCAGCCAGGATTTCCACCCACCAACGCCTGATGCATCAGATTAGATCAGCCATGATGTGTCACCCAAACATTGACAAATGAGACTGTATTCTTCAGGCTACCTGCCTCAGCCACTCTTATGATGCTGCCACCCGCCTGATGCCACACATCTACCAGCTGCTCCTTCTACCACCCAGCATCTTTACCAGTGACTGGTATTGCCACCCACCTCTCCCCTCTGTCACTGACCCAATATGTAGCCTTCTGATGCTTCTGCCACCTCAACAATCAGGTCTCCTCATTCTGCTACTGCTGTCACCTCCAAGGTATGTCACCATGCCACTCAGTGGCCTGATGCTGCTGCTGCCACCTCCACACGCTGTGTCCTAGCTTCCGCTACGTCCAAATTATGTAATTGTGCCACTCTGTGGCCTACTCATGCTGCTGTCGCCACCTCCACACGCTGTGTCCTAGCTGCCGATACCTCCAAATTATGTAATTGTGCCACTCTACGGTATGCTACTGCTGCTGCTGCCGCCTCCACACGCTGTGTCCTAGCTGCCGCTACGTCCAAATTATGTAATTGTGCCACTCTGTGGCCTACTCATGCTGCTGTCGCCGCCTCCACACGCTGTGTCCTAGCTGCCGCTACCTCCAAATTATGTAATTGTGCCACTCTACGGTATGCTACTGCTGCTGCTGCTGCTGCCTCCACACGCTGTGTCCTAGCTGCCGCTACCTCCAAATTATGTAATTGTGCCACTCTGTGGCCTACTCATGCTGCTGTCGCAGCCTCCACACATTGTGTCCTAGCTGCCGCTACCTCCAAATTATGTAATTGTGCCACTCTGTGGCCTACTCTTGCTGCTGCCACCGCCTCCGTACGCTGTGTCCTAGCTGCCGCTACCTCTTAATTATGTAATTGTGCCACTCTAGGGTATGTTGCATTTACATTTTTATGACTGCTGCTGCCTCTCCCAGGGTATGTCACTGTGCCATTCTGTCTCATTAAAATTAGTACGACTACTGCTGCCTCTCCCACTCTGTGGTCTTGAAATGTATTCGACTGCTGCTGCCTCTTGCAGCTGCTGTTATGGTGCCACTCTGTGGCCTTGAAATTTGTTTGACTGCTGCCTCTTGCAACTGCTGTTACTGTGCCACTCTGTGGCCTTGAAATTTGTTTGACTGCTGCTGCCTCTTGCAGCTGCTGTTACGGTGCCACTCTGTGGCCTTGCAAATGTATTCGACTGCTGCCTCTTGCAGCTGCTGTTACGGTGCCACTCTGTGGCCTTGAAATTTTTTTGACTGCTGCCTCTTGCAGCTGCTGTTACGGTGCCACTCCGTGGCCTTGAAATTTGTTTGACTGCTGCCTCTTGCAGCTGCTGTCACGGTGCCACCCTGTGGCCTTGAAATTTCTTCGACTGCTGCCTCTTGCAGCTGCTGTTACGTTGCCACTCTGTGGCCTTGAAATTTCTTTGACTGCTGCTGCCTCTTGCAGCTGCTGTTATGGTGCCACTCTGTGGCCTTGAAATTTCTTCGACTGCTGCCTTTTGCAGATGCTGTTACGGTGCCACTCTGTGGCCTTGAAATTTGTTCGACTGTTACTGCCTCTTGCAGCTGCTGTTACGGCGCCACTTTGTGGCCTTGAAATTTGTTTGACTGCTGCTGCCTCTTGCAGCTGCTGTCATGGTGCCACTTGTTGGCCTAGTAAATTGATTAGAATTTTTTGGACCTTCTGCTCAGCAGCAGCATGTCAGTCGTAAATTTTTGGTACGTTCTGTAGTCCTATTCCATTATTCAAAGCTCAAGTACACAGGAAACCCTGTTTGTTTTGAACACTCGAATTTTTAAAAGTAAACGATTCTGGGCCCCGGGACACTCAGCAATGAGCATGGGGGAGGCGAGAGGCAGGGGCTCCCACAGGTGGTAGCTCAGCTCCCTGCAGACCGCCAGCTCGATCTCAAGATGGAATTCCGAACTTTCTTGGCGTTTTGGGTCAATACTGACATTTTGTCACAGTCGAGGCAAAGCTGGAGCCTTCACTGCACCTCCTCTGTCTTACGTTCCCGTCCGCTGGCATAACCAGCCCCGATACTGATAAGAACATATGTGACAGTTGATCTTAACCAAAAGGACAAGAATTTTTTATTACGGTCTGCTCTTCAGGGTATGCCATCATGCCACTCTCCGGCCTAATGCTGCTGTCGCCGCCGACTCCACATGCCATCTCCTAGCTGCCGCTATGTCAAAATTAGGTAATTGTGCCACTCTGTGGCCTCCAAATTGTACTACAACTTCCACTGCTGCTGCCACTTCCAGGGTCCGTCATTCTGCCACTCTGTGGCCTACTCATGCTGCTGCCACCTGGCTACACAGTCGTCGTGCCACTCTATAGTCTGCTGATGCTGCTGCCACTGCTATCTCTAACCTGTCTGGGGGGGCTCTTGTCTGAGGGGGCTGCTTGTATAAGCGTGTAATAGAACAGGTTCTGTCGAAATGTATGTGGAATCAGTGAATTGGTGTAAAAGGCTGTATAATGTGGGGATGTAATATACCCTTTACTCCTTCACAGTTGCCATATCTCCTAATGAAGTTAGACTTTCCTGTGCAGTGTTCTGAACTGAAATTATGACAATACATAATGACAAAACAAAAGGCCTGATGAATCAAGAACGATGTCTGCTTGGCCAGTGTTGATGGGGCCTTTGCTGCTGGAGGAGATATGTAAGGGTGAGTTCACATCACCGTTATGGAATCCATAAGACACAAGTTAAATTGGAAGCCTTTAAGAGGCATTCGCTTTTGATCCTTCATAATCCAAGTCTACGGGCAGCACAACGGATCCGTCCTGGTTTCCATTATGCAGGAGTCCAGTCCTGCATAATGGAAACCAGGATGGACCCATTATGCTGCCCACAGACATGTATTATGACAGAATGCAAAGCGGAAGCCTTTAAAAGGCATTCTGTTTTGCTTTCCATCATAATAGACGTCTATAGGCAAGCATAACAGAACCGTCTGGTTTCCATTATGCAGAATGGAAAAAAGTCCTGTCGACAGGACTTTGTTTTCCATCTTGCATAACGGAAAACAGACAAATCCGTTATGATTGTCCATAGACTTCTATTATGACGGATCAAAACGGCAGGCCTCTTAAAGGCTTCCGTTTTGACTTCCGTCTTATGCATTCCGTTATTTTCCATTATAATCATGTTATAACGGAAATCAATAATGGAATCCATAATGCTGATATGAACTTACCCTAACTTGTGATGATGCACAGGCTTCATCATAAATGACATACCTCCTCTGGCTCTCTGTCCACCGGAATTAAATCTATGGCAGCTTGGAACTGCCATAGATTTCAGTTATTGTTTAGGCCAGTTTCTGGTGTTAAAAATTATTAATGAGGTGGGCTGATGGCCACACCCACATACCACCTTCGCCATATCCCATTTTTATAAAATTGGTGAGGGCAGCATAAAATGCCAATTGCGACTAGAAGAGTCACAAAAGGAAGAAAAAGTTGCAAATCCACTGGGTTTGCAAGTGTTCTATGCCATAAAAAGATTTAGGGGAGAAATTAATTTCCTCCAGAGTGTTTACACTGAAAAGGTGTTTTTGATGGAAATGTTATTTAAATGAATGGTATTATACACAAATTTTATCTTTCATTCAGTTCTTGGCAAGCAGTGAGTGCAAGAACAGATACAATTGGCAAAGGTCCATATTTCTGCCTAAGTGGCATCTAAAAATTGTTTTAAAAATGCATCTATGCCCTAATAAGGTTTTATGAAAATGTAAAAGGCATTTATTAATCAAATATTCAGTAGTAACATTTCTGAATGTATTGTAAAGACAATATGAATATTGCATACACTATATAGCCAAAACTATGCTTAATATTGAGATCAAGTATTTCAGATGCATCCTATGCTAACAGAGAAAGACAATGAAGCCCACAGCCAAGTAGTCTCGACAGACAAACATTAGTAGTAGAATGGTTGGAACTGAAGAGCTCAGTGACTTTGATTCTGGCTAGAGATGAGCGAATCTTCAAAGATTCGCTTCGGCAAATATTTGCCGAATTTTTAATTAGCTTCAGATAAGAATTGAAGCTTCAAACGTTGCATGAAGCTTCAAACGTTAAAAAACATTTGTTATTCTGGTTGTGTTCTGCAAACATTCCCGCACAAATAACAAACAGTCTAAGCGTTGTTAAAGGTACGCTACTTAACTGAATACATACACATGAGCGTACAAAGTGCGTACGATTATGCCGTACGCATGAACGGCGCTATGCCAAATAGGCGTACAAATTATCAGATGCGTAGCATTAGTGTACAAATTATCAAATGCGTAGCGTTAGCGTACACAGATTTAAGAAGATTCGCTCATCTCTAATTGTGGCACTGTATACAGTATGTATTCTGTTTGTTGCCACCTTTGGCACACACAGTTATATAGTTGCATAGCTAATATAGTTGAAAAAAGACATGCGCTCACCAAGGAATAGGTGGGGACTTGAATTTTAGAAAAATGGTCGTGTGAATCCAGCCCCCTGGATCTCAGAGGCAGGAAGCTGTAAGTGTATTACACTGTGTAATACACTTACAGCCAATGCATTACTATACAGAAGTATTGTAATGCATTGGGCAGGAGATCAGACCCCCAAAAGTTGAAGTCCCAGACTGGGACAAAAAAATAAAGCAAAAAAAGAAGTTAAAAAAATAAAGTTTAACAAAAAAAAATAAAAGTTTCAAGTAAAAAAAAAAAAAAAGCGTCATTTTCCGAAAATAAAGTGGGGAAATGCGCACGGCATTTAGGCATTTTCAATGGGGCCGCACGGCGTGTGTTCCGAGGCCCGCAAATATACGGTCGTGTGAATGGGGCCTAACACACAGTGTAGGTTAACTTATCCCTGCCTGATTAATCCAGCTGGCCTCACCTGGGGCCAGGGAAAACCTGTGATGGATTAGGGTGTGTGGACTGGAAGACTCCCACTTCCAACCTGTCTCCCAGTCCAAGAAATCCAGCCCATGCAACATTAAACAAAAAACAGCTCCAGCAACTATGCTTGCTGAAGCTATACCACTTCTGGATTTCAGTTCTCACCTGGGGGTAAACTGACAAACCAGGCGAGATACACACCCCACACCTCACATTACTACACACATCACCACACCACATAAAGTGACATGTCAGATTTGCAAAAATCGGCCTGGGATTTAAGGTGAAAAGTGGCTCGGTACTGAAAGGGTTAAAGCATGACTACTGTGCAGGCAGGCCCAGTTTTTGATGGTTAGCCTGCCCTGCCTCCCTTGTAGGGTCTCCCACAAACAGAGCTATGCTTTAACCCTTAGAGTACCCTACGATTTTCTGCTTTTGCATTTTTCACACCCTGCCTTCCCAGAGCCATAAGTTTTTTATTTTTCCCTTCTATTTTTTTGCGGGACAAGCTGTAATTTCTAATGGCACCATTTAATATTGCATATATTGTAAAGAGGAGAAGGGAAAAAAATTCAGATTGGGTTGAATTGGAAAAAAACACAATTCTACCACAGTTTTATGGATTTTGTATTTATGGTGTTCTCTACCCAGTAATGGTAAATGACCTGTTACTTTCATTCCCCATGTCAGTACGATTATGGTAATACCAAAAAAATTAGTTTTTTCTTTTCACTGCCATACTCTACCCCTATCATTTTTTTGTAGTTATGTAAACATAGGGCTCATTTTTTTTGTTGGGCAATTTGTACTTTTCATTGAATTTTGAATTGTTTGTTTTCACAGGTAAAGTGGCAAAAAATGGCAAATTGGCCATTTAGAATTTTTTTTCCGTTACACCATTTGCTGTATACAATAAACATTGTTATATTTTAATAGTACAGGCATTTTCTGACAAAGCCATGCCTATGATGTTTTTTTTTATTTATTTGCTGCCAAAGATAGCTGGCCCTACCTGGCAATCTCATACACAGTGAATGAAGTGGTGGTAACCCTGATTAGGTAATAAACGTTGTATGAGACCAACCCCTTTAAGCACCTACCCCACCAGCCACTAAACAAAGTTTTTCCAGGAGTCACTTGTTTTTAAACCTTACTTTCCACACACCAGGTAAAAGTTATAAACGTTATCTTTGCAAAATATAAGCAAGAATATCAAATGCCTGCAACAGCAGAAAATTTCTTAAAATTCATGGACTAAACTATAAGGACATTGACACCTTCTTAAGCCTAGTTCATCTACATATATAATAGCAAGCATGGTGACCTTCCTAAAATATCTAGGTGACAGCTAGAAATGAGCGAATCTATTCGCCGCTTCGTATATTCATTACAAATCCTCCTTATTTACTACTCCGAAGCGAATCCGGATTTTTTCAGATTCGCCTCATACGAATATTAAATGTTATTTAAAATTTAGCACGCTAATGCTACGTACACATACTTCTTCAAAATGACGATACACCCCTCAAGAGCGGGAAAGTGAAGATACGCCCCCTCAGAAGCGGGAAAAACCAGTCCGGCCCATCAGAAACTTTCTGTTTGCAAGTATAGGGAGTGAAGACTCCTCTCTCATTACTCTGCCCTTCTCTCCCGTTCAAGCCAGCGGTGAACAAGACAGCATGGCGAAACAACTATGCCCAAAGTGGGGAGAGAATGCTGAAGAGATCAGAGTGGCACAAATGATCCCGAGAATTGCACGGGCACCGGAGGTTTCTGCCGTGCCGGCCGGTGCGGCGCAGGTGGCTGGAGCGTCCACTCCACCGCCCCACCAGCATCAGTGACAGCTCACGCCCAGACCCTATAGGACTATAAGAAAGCGGTGGAGGACTGGGTCATCCAAGTGCTTTACCATCCCAGGCCGGCGGAAAGGTGCAAAGGAATTGTCATATGGTTGTCAGTAAAGAGAGGCAGTGGCTTCCTTGGAGATGACGAGGACAGGGAGGAGTACTTCATGGGCCGCAGGTCTAGTAAACGGCCTTACCTGCCCCAAGACCGTCACAGCCTATACGTGGGGGATCAGGTGGAATATACCCCCATGGCATCCCTGAAAGGCCCCTTTGCTACCGGGGTAACGTTATTGTCTAAGCCCCTGGTCCCTGCATCACCAGCAGAAGTTTGTCCAGAAGAACCAGCAGCCGCAGGACGTGTGCGCTGCCTACAAGAGACAGCAGAACGGAGAGAAACCACAGCCACAGCCAGAGCCTCTGATCCCTGGATTTCCACCACCACCATCACCACAGTCCTTTCACCTGGGTCAGATGACTACCTCATCTTTCACTTTCCAGCCCACGGTGATCCAGTACCAGCTACCGTGGAAAATGGCATCAGCAGCAGCCCGAGGAGCTAGGTGTTCTTCCTTGGGTGCAGCCTTGCCTCAACCGCCACAGCCAGAAATCCTTACCTTTGCTGTCCTGGCAGGAGGATCCGGAAAGGTGAAGGCTCAAGTGGCAGCAGTGCTCACCAGTGTGACCAGTACCTCCCGGTCAAGTCTAAATTCAAGCAGCAGAGGGCAGTGGAGCTTAACAACGGCAGCCAGCCTGGCCTACAGGAGGCAGGAGCGTCCTCTTATGTCATTTAGCAGCAGTAGCAGTGAGGAGGACTTCTATAACTGGCTGTCTCTGTCTGGCTGACTTAAAGGACACCTCATGGTCTGGACCTATGGGAGCCACAACATGAACTGCACCTGACGGGTGAGAGCTAGTTGGCACGTTTTTAATTTATCTTGTTTTCATTGCCCCATGTTGGACTCTCACCCAGATGGCATTGGCTTGTCAGGACTCCCCCCATTCTGCAGAAAATTCCCAGTTGCGCCTAAGCATGCCTATTTTCCTCCCCCCCCCTTCTCAAATTATTTGGGAGCCCCTTGGCAAAAAGGGTTCTCTATTTGCTGCTATTTTATATTATCCATGTGGATTACACGTTACCTGTTTGGATTACAAAATTACCTCACATGGATTACAATTGAATTTTGGACTGTGTTCCAGTATTTTATGCCAAGCAGCCAAGAAAAGAGACTCAATCGTATATCTGAGCCTATTATGCTTGCAAATGTGAAATTGATTGCACTAAAATGTTTGCATAATTATGTCTTTGCAGTATTTTAGCAATAATGTCTTTACAGGTTCAGCAACGTTCAAGCACTTTAGCCCATTGTGTGTATTCTTTTTCAGGTACTGCAATGTGTCCTATTATGCACTTATTGTATGGTATTTTTGGTAAATTATGCACTTAGCCAGATACTTTTCTAGCTCATATGGACTGCCTCTGAGGACTGTACCCCGCAGCCTAGTATCATGCGTGCGTATGACTCAATCGCGAGACAATAGTACACTAAGGATTCATAGGCAATTTGTACGCTAATGCTTACGTTTTCAGTTCAGTAGTGTACTTTTAACAACGGTTAGACTGCATGTTCGTAATTCATGCAGGAATGTACGCAGAACAACAATTATTTTTTAATGCAAACTCGACCAAATAAATTCGTATTAAGATCGAATCTTGTTATAAATTCGTTGATTATTTGCTGAAGCGTTGATTTTTGAAGATTCACTCATCTCTAGTGACAGCACCTGTAGATATTGTAACAGGAAACACTTTATCATCTCCCTGCGCCAGAAAAGTGGCTTTGAAATGTCACAAACACGTGTGCAAAGGGCAGTTATATGCCACCCTTGCCACTCTTCAGAAAAAAGATGTTGCAAGGGTGGGAAGGGGCGTGGACAGCTCAGAAAGAGCAGGTCTTTATTAAATCACCCTCTTTGGACCTATTCCTGTCACATAGTATTGGCTTTTACAGCAGCTGTCTTTTATGAAAACATATGTAGCGTATGAAGAGAATCACCCACCCCCATAAAATTCTGACGTTAATAGGCGACAGAATTACAATATATAAACCCTGTAATACAAGACTAGAGTGGGACTATCTACCTCATCTAGTGTAGTGCTCACCAAGTTACGAGGTGTGAGAGAAGGGAGGCTCTGATGCCCATGGTTGATTCATGTTCATTCCTTATTGCAGATGACTGTGTGAATAAAGAATGAAAGAATCTAAACCGCAACTAGACCATTCACACCATTAGGTGTGAAGTGCATGGTCTTAGAAAAACACAGAGGCATCATTCCTTCTAATTTTAGACACCCTCTTCAGGACTTTCTAAACTGATCCATGGGCAGTTTCCCTATGGGCTTGAGGAGGTTATCACCAACTTTCACTGAAAATTCTTGAAGCAAATAAACATATTAGCTTTGTAACCCATACATTGTACGCAGAGATGTTCGACGAATTTATAAAATACGTTCTCAATACGAATTTATTTGGTCGAAGTTGCGTTAAAAAAAATCATAATTCTGGTCGAACATTCCCGTACAAATAACGAACATACAGTAAAAGTACGCTACTTAACTGAATTTGTACGCATTAGCGTACAAATTATCAGATGCGTAGCATTAGCGTACAAATCATCAGACGCATACGTAGCTAGCGTACAAAGGTTTAAGAACATTTAAGATTCAAACGGAGCAAATCTCAAAAGATCCGGATTAGCTTCAGAGTAAAAAATAACGAAGATTCGTAACGAATCTACAAAGCGGCGAATAGATTCGCTCATCTCTAATTATATGGATAATTTAACTTTGGTTTGCCCAGTTCCATTCTTTTTTAGGACAGTGATAGTGTGTTTCACACTAGAACTACCTTAGACCATTCTAGTCAGTGATATCTTATACCACTGTGTATGGCATAATAGATAATTATACACCACCATCATTATGACATTAATATGGTTTATTATATATATATATATATATATATATATATATATATATATATATATACATACAGTCATGGCCAAAAGTTTTGAGAATGATACAAATATTAATTTTTACAAAGTCTACTGCTTCAATGTTTATAATGGCAATTTGCATATACTCCAGAATGTTATAAAGAGTGATCAGCTTAACAGCAATTACTTGCAAAGTCAATATTTGCCTAGAAAATGAACTTTATCCCCCAAAACACATTTCAACATCATTACAGCCCTACCTTAAAAGGACCAGCTAACATTGTTTCAGTGATTGCTCCATTAACACAGGTGTGGGTGTTGATGAGGACAGGGCTGGAGATCAATCTGTTATGATTAAGTAAGAATGACACCACTGGACACTTTAAAAGGAGGCTGGTGCTTGGCATCATTGTTTCTCTTCTGTTAACCATGGTTATCTCTAAAGAAACACGTGCAGTCATCATTGCACTGCACAAAAATGGCCTAACAGGGAAGAGTATCGCAGCTAGAAAGATTGCACCTCAGTCAACAATCTATCGCATCATCAAGAACTTCAAGGAGAGAGGTTCCATTGTTGCCAAAAAGGCTCCAGGGCGCCCAAGAAAGACCAGTAAGCGCCAGGACCGTCTCTTAAAAGTGTTTCATCTGCGGGATCGGGCTACCAGCAGTGCAGAACCCCTGAAATGAATCCCCTTTTCGATTGTTTGGGACATCTGGAAAACAGCTTATTCGGAGAAGACGAGGTGAGCGCTACCACCAGTCTTGTCTCATGCCAACTGTAAAGCATCCTGAAACCATTCATGTGTGGGGTTGCTTCTCAGCCAAGGGAATCGGCTCTCTCACAGTCTTGCCTAAAAACACAGCCATGAATAAAGAATGGTACCAGAATGTCCTCCGAGAGCAACTTCTCCCAACCGTCCAAGAGCAGTTTGGCCATCAACAATGCCTTTTCCAGCATGATGGAGCACCTTGCCATAAAGCAAAGGTGATAACTAAATGGCGCAGGGAATAAAACATAGAGATTTTGGGTCCATGGCCTGGAAACTCCCCAGATCTTAATCCCATTGAGAACTTGTGGTCAATCATCAAGAGACAGGTGGACAAACAAAAACCTACAAATTCTGACAAAATGCAAGCATTGATTGTGCAAGAATGGACTGCTATCAGTCAGGATTTGGTCCAGAAGTTGATTGAGAGCATGCCAGGGAGAATTGCAGAGGTCCTGAAGAAGAAGGGTCAACACTGCAAATATTGACTTGCTGCATTAACTCATTCTAACTGTCAATATAAGCTTTTGTTACTCATAATACGATTGCAATTATATTTCTGTATGTGATAAAAACATCTGACAAACACACATAAAAACCAGAGGGCAGCAGATCATGTGAAAATAGAATATCTGTGTCATTCTCAAAACTTTTGGCCATGACTGTATATATATATTAGCAGAAGGACCCAGCTTCGCCCGGGTATGTTTCATCTATTTAATTTAATGTCTGTGTGTGTAGTTAAAAGATATTGACAGTGACGTCTACAGCACCCTGCCTCCTTAACAGTGACCTCCCACACACACACAGTGCCCCGTATCCTTAAAATGGGACCTCCACAGCATCCCACGCCCTTAACTTTGATCTTCACAGCAGCCTGCCCCTTTAACAGCGAGTTTCGCAGCAACTCTCCCACTTGACAGTGACCTCCACAGGGGCCCGCCCCCTTAACAGTGACCTTTACAGCGCCCACCCCTTAACACTGACCATAGGTTACAGTGCCCTTAACTGACCTCCACCATTCCTGGCCCCCATAACAGAAACCTCCACAGCGACTGCCCCTTTAACAGTGACCTCACAGTACTCCATTCGCTTAACAGTGACCTCACAGTACCCCGCTGCCTTAACAGTGACCTCACAGTACTCCGCTGCCCCTTTAATAGTGGCGTCCATAATCCCCTCCTCACTTAACAGTGACCTCCACAGTGCCCGCCCCTTTAACAGTGACCTCCTCCACAGTGCCCTCCCCTTTAACTGTGACCTCCACAGCAGCCTGCCCCTAGGTTGGTCAGAGGTCCGGTTTTAGCCCGGAAAGTCCGGCTTTCAGATTCCCTGTCCTCCATCTGGCACAGGGCCTGGACGGACACATGGATGTCCTTTTGAACAGCTCACTCTCAGACAGCAGCACTGTGCAGTCTGAGCATAAGCTGCAGGGAGAAAGTCACCCTTCCTCCCACCCCTGCAGCTGACAGGGTGATTGATTGATGATAAATTAGTCTAAAACATGTTATATTTATGGTAACCGGAATACCCCCTTTAACAGTGTCATCCACAGTGCCCTACCCCTTTAAAGCTGACCTACAATAGTGAAGAAAAATGGCTGGGTTGTTATGGAAACCTGCAGTAAAACTGTGTGTATGGAGTGTAAGGGTCTGTGAGCTTCTATTGGCTGATAAGGGTTATGTGACCAGGCTTCTATTGGCTAATGCATTTTCTTGGAATATCTCAGGAACGGTACATCCTAGTGAGCTGAGACCCTGTCTAAAACCTTCCCGGACACCTGATGTACCTGCGTGCCAAACTTTGTGATTGTAACTGCGACAGTGCAGAGTCTTTTAGCAGACATATACTCAGCTTTATATATTGTAAGGGATCATATCCTCTCAGGAGGTCGATATCACAATATCTTCAAAACACTGGGATTTTCAGGTCCAACTCAGTTTTATTGGCACCAGCACACCAAAACAAATCATAAAAACAACACCTGCCCGGCTGGGCTCTGACTAAACATAGTTCAGCTAACTCACCTAAATACATACGCTGTTCACACACAGCTTTTAAGTGCGGCTTCCTCAGCCGTTCAGTCCAGCAGCCTCCTGGCTATGACACCAACCGTATCCTTTGGGGTGAGATGGTCCAATAGTCCTCCCGACTATGACCGGGTGACCCTCTTCTCCTAGGGTCACTGGGCCCCCAAACTTCCAGGCTAAACTGAGCCTTGTGGCCCCTCAGCCTTAGTGGCTGAGACCACACACACAGAGCCTCCGCAGGCTCTAACCTCTCAGGCCTCCTCAGCCTTTCTCCTTCTCCCAGACTGACACTGAGGGCTGGTTTATCACACCAGTAATTACACCCAGGTGGCCTCACCTGTGGTGGAATAAGGATGTGGACTGGAATATCCACCCCCTCCAGACCTCTATGAAGCGTGAGGCCTGTCACTGCCTCACATCACCCCCACGGGTTTGAACAGGGGGGGGGTAACACTTGCACCAACACAGGATGCACGTGACAAAGCATCCACGTTACCTATAGTTTTCCCTTTGTTCTGCCACACCAATGCCAGCAAAGCCCGGTTTATCATCACGACCAACTCTCTACCCTGTAGACAGCATCTAAGGGACTCCGGTGGCCATCTAACGGCCATACCCTCTCTTACTCTTTTCCGCTTCACATTTCTCTTATACTCTCTACTCTTTTGTGTCTTTACTCCCTCATGAACTTCACTTTGGGTATTATTCTCCAAGTTGCTGACAAAAGACCCCTGGTTGCTACTAGCAACCACACTGGTTTCCCAAGAAACTGACCCGTCAGTCTCTTTCTCTGAGCTGCTATTAGTCACAGCACCTGGTTCTGGTTCGTGTGGTACACCTTCTAGCTCTGCCACACTTTCCTGCACATTTACCACAGTGGGCTCCCTCAGCTCTGTGCTATCAATCTTATTAATCAGCATTTCCAAGTCACATACATTTTTACCAACAGGGGGAGCTTCTTCCCCAATCACCACCTGCAAAGGAATAGGGGTGTCATCATCATCATCACACATTTTACATGACCCCACATTTTTATTATGCATTTCAAATAATATCACATGTTCATTCTGTACCTCATCTGCACCATTGCTTTCACCTAAACCATTGTGTTCAATCTGCATCTCCCTTACACCTTCATTTAAAGGGACAGGTAGAGGTTCTGCAGGAGTTTCACCACTTTCTGCAGAAGTGTCTCCATTTCCCCACAACTCCCAGAACAAGGGAAAATCACAGCCCAATATTACATTATGCATGAGCCTATTTGCAACATCAAATTCATAAGTCCCAGTTCTGACTGGAGTCTCACACTCCGCGATAGCCACAGGATAGTCTCTGCTATTCCCAAGAATGTTCATCACACTCACGTGTTTGTCCAACACTTGTCCCCAGCAGCCAAGCTGCCATGTACCAGGCTCACCTGGCTCCTTGCATCCAGCAACGCTTGGACTGGACTGCCATTTACCACAATATCACACATTTTTGTTGCAGTCTCTAGTCCCACTGTCATGACACTTACCAGCTTGGCAGGTAGCGACTGCCGCCAGCTCTCACCACAAATCACGTCTTCTATGTCACACGCACAAACAGGAACAGTCTTACCAAACGCCGTCAGGCAGTGGCGTACCGCCCATATAGGCAGACCACGCCACTGCTATGGGGCCCGCGGCACAGGGGGGCCCGGAGCGCACGGGAGGCCCCGCCCCCTACTCTGCATCATTAAGATGCGTCCCGTCCCTGCGCTCCGGGCCTCTCCTGGCCCCCCTCACTGCCGCAACTTTTACCCTGATGAGTCCTGAGAGCGCTCCTGTGCGCTCCCAGCTGGCCCCGCCTCCTCCCTCACGCCGCGCTGCTGCTCCTGGACAGGGAAGGACTTGTGCAGCGCGGCAAGATGGGAAAGAAGACCAAGGGCCAGCCCCCTCCAGAGTGGCGTCAGGACAAGAAACTGTAAGTTTTTATGTGTTTCATGTGTGTGTATGTATGTGTGTATGTATGTGTGTGTGTGTATGTATGTATGTATGTATGTGTGTGTGTGTGTGTATGTATGTATGTATGTATGTGTATGTATGTATGTATGTATGTGTGTGGGTATATGCATACACTGTACGTACTGTATATTGTACAGCGTGGCGCAGGGGTTATATTGTCCGGCATGGTGTAACCGCTACGCATTTGTTGTACAGTATATATTATAATCCCTGTACCATGCTATACAATGTACAGTATAATCCATACACCATACTGAATAATATACAGTATAATCCGTACACCATGCTGTATAATATACAGTATAATCCGTACACCATGCTGTATAATATACAGTATAATCCGTACACCATGCTGTATAATACACAGTATAATCCGTACACCATGCTGTATAATATACAATATAATCCGTACACCATGCTGTATAATACACAGTATAATCCGTACACCATGCTGTATAATATACAGTATAATCCGTACACCATGCTGTATAATATACAGTATAATCCGTACACCATGCTGTATAGTATACAGTATAATCCGTACACCATGCTGTATAATACACAGTATAATCCGTACACCATGCTGTATAATACACAGTATAATCCGTACACCATGCTGTATAATATACAATATAATCCGTACACCATGCT
Source organism: Rhinella marina (assembly GCA_900303285.1). Lineage (NCBI taxonomy): Eukaryota > Metazoa > Chordata > Amphibia > Anura > Bufonidae > Rhinella > Rhinella marina. The sequence goes on along the minus strand of ONZH01015019.1, from coordinate 33,338 downwards.
GTATAATATACAGTATAATCCGTACACCATGCTGTATAATACACAGTATAATCCGTACACCATGCTGTATAATATACAATATAATCCGTACACCATGCTGTATAATACACAGTATAATCGGTACACCATGCTGTATAGTATACAGTATAATCCCTACACCATGCTGTATAGTATACAGTATAATCCGTACACCATGCTGTATAATATACAGTATAATACGTACACCATGCTGTATAATATACAGTATAATCCGTACACCATGCTGTATAGTATACAGTATAATCCGTACACCATGCTGTATAATATACAGTATAATCCCTACACCATGCTGTATAGTATACAGTATAATCCCTACACCATGCTGTATAGTATACAGTATAATCCATACACCATGCTGTATAATCCATACACCATGCTGTATAATATACAGTATAATCCGTACACCATGCTGTATAATACACAGTATAATCCGTACACATGCTGTATAATATACAGTATAATCCGTACACCATGCTGTATAATATACAGTATAATCCGTACACCATGCTGTATAATATACAGTATAATCCGTACACCATGCTGTATAATATACAGTATAATCCGTACACCATGCTGTATAATATACAGTATAATCCGTACACCATGCTTTATAATATACAGTATAATCCATACACCATGCTGTATAATATACAGTATAATCCGTACACCATGCTGTATAATATACAGTATAATCCGTACACCATGCTGTATAATATACAGTATAATCCGTACACCAGGCTGTATAATATGCAGTATAATCCATACACCATGCTGTATAATATATAGTATAATCCGTACACCATGCTGTATAATATACAGTACAATCCGTACACCATGCTGTATAATATACAGTACAATCCGTACACCATGCTGTATAATATACAGTACAATCCGTACACCATGCTGTATAATATACAGTATAATCCGTACACCATGCTGTATAATATACAGTATAGTCCGTACACCATGCTGTATAATATACAGTAGTCCGTACCATCCGTAATACGTACACCATGCTGTATAATATACAGTATAATCCGTACACCATGCTGTATAATATACAGTATAATCCGTACACCATGCTATATAATATACAGTATAATCCATACACCATGCTGTATAATATACAGTATAATCCCTACACCATGCTGTATAATATACAGTATAATCCATCCTTGTGGCTGCCCCCATTCAGTATAACGTCTCCTTAATTTAAAAAAAAATAAAAAATAAATCAGTAGCTCATGTATACATTTCTTTAGTGGCAAAAGGGGGTGTGGCATGGGAGGAGCCAGGGTAGCATGTGGGATGGGCCGGGGTAGTGGGCGGGGTTAGGGGCCCCATTCAGATTCTTGCTATGAGGCCCAATGATTTCTATGTACGCCCCTGCCGTCAGGGTATTGACACACCCAGTAGATGAGGGCGCTGTCTCTCCAGGGACATCTCCACTGAGGTCCGCCTCCTTCCTTGGGAACCTCCAGCCCCTGGTTCCTGGTCACAGGATCCCATATCGACTCTTCAATCCCGTGGTTGCCGTGGGAAATGCCTTGGTTGCCGACTTTTCCTTCAGACTCTCTAGTCGCACCATTTAAAGCACTCTCTCCATTCCATAGCTGCTGAAACCACGGAAAGTCTGTGCCCAGCACGAATTCCACCTCCAGGGTCTCACATTTTAGCAGCTCCCACTGCACAGAACTATAGTCCTTTTCAAAGGTTAGAGACACTGCAGTCTCTGGCCCTGATTTATCACACATTCACTCCAGAATTCTGTCTTCAAAAAGTCGCACGATAGGGCTTTTGCGACTTTTTTGCGCATTTTTTTGCGACTTTTTGCATGTGTACACAACTCACTCCAGTTTGTAATATGGGTGGAAAAGTGGGTGTGGTTAGCCATGTTAATGAGTTTCACTACAGATTTATCATTGCGACTTTTTTTAAAAAGTTGCAAAATAGTCGCAATCTCACTCCAGGAGGAGGGTGGAGTAGGAAAAGTGGAGTAGCTTCTCTAGACAGAAGTGTTAGGTTTAAGGACAAGCCACATTTATCAAACAACCTGTGACGTTTGATAAATGTGGCAGAAAGTACTCCAACACAGACTGAAGCAAAACTGACTTCAAATATTTTCCTAATGATAAATTCCCCCCTCTGTCTCTGGACCCCTCTCCAGAAAGTTCAGTACATCGGGCATCACCCGAGACACTCGTTGGCGGGAATCTAGAATAACCCCCAGCGGTATTCCCCCAATCACCAAGTCGCAGAATCTTTCACTTTCTTTATCAGATCTCCTGATCAAACAATCATCCATTTCTTGGATCTCTCGCTGGCACCATTCCCAGCAATCCTTTGTTGCACCTGATGGGCTCCACCAAGCCACAGCAACTTCCATATAGGTCTTCATATTCACCCCCCAAAAAAAAAAATTCTCCACAGTTCAGTCTTTTCACATGGGTTACTGGCCCTTTAAATCACCACAATATTCTCTTGCAATGCAGCAAAAGTGTCCAGATTTTGCACCAGCAGCTTTATCCAGATGTACAGGCTTCCGGCCTTTTAACACAGGAACACAGCAACATTCAGCAGCACCTGTTCTTTGTTCATGCTGTTTCTCCTAGCAACACTTTTACTTTTCACTTTCCTGTTGCCCCCAGCAACAACATTGTGCCTTCTTGGCATCAACATGCCCGCATTGGCATCAACATGCCCACATCCTCCACCATATGTAAGGGATTGTATCCTCTCAGGGGGTCGATATCACAATATCTTCAAAACACGTAGATTTTCAGGTCCAACTCAGTTTTATTGGCACCAGCACACCAAAACAAATCATAAAAACAACACCTGCCCGGCTGGGCTCTGACTAAACATAGTTCAGCTAACTCACCTAAATACATACGCTGTTCACACACAGCTTTTAAGTGCAGCTTCCTCAGCCGTTCAGTCCAGCAGCCTCCTGGCTGTGACTCCAACCGTAACCTTTGGGGTGAGATGGTCCAATAGTCCTCCCGACTATGACCGGGTGACCCTCTTCTCCTAGGGTCACTGGGCCCCCAAACTTCCAGGCTACACTGAGCCTTGTGGCCCCTCAGCCCTCGTGGCTGAGACCACACACACAGAGCCTCCGCAGGCTCTAACCTCTCAGGCCTCCTCAGCCTTTCTCCTTCTCCCAGACTGACACTGAGGGCTGGTTTATCACACCAGTAATTACACCCAGGTGGCCTGAACTGTGGTGGAATAGGGATGTGGACTGGAATATCCACCCCCTCCAGACCTCTATGAAGCGTGAGGCCTGTCACTGCCTCAATATAAATATAAATATATATATATATATATATATATATATATATATATATATATATATATATATAGTAGAAGAAAAATGGCAGCACAAAAAGCAAAAAGCAAAAAAAGGAGGTGCCAAGCCTATGACCCGACCAGGAGCGAAAGGCTCCTGTTTAGAGCCGAAACGTCGCGTGTCTCACCTTGGTAAATAAATCCTTTTGATTTTAGCCCTTTGGAGAGTGCTGCCTTTTTTCTTTATTATATATATATATATATATATATATATATATATATATATATATATGCTTTGCCCAAGGGTCTTAACCAACATTGATCTAGAGGACCTTTCACCACGTCTGGCATGCCTGTTTTAATAGCTTCATGCATTCCTCATGTAATAAGAATTCTGCAGCATCTATTCTTACATCTCTATGTGGTGCCATTCCTTTATTATTTGCACTAGAAGTTATGAATATATTGCTAGCAGTCTGCAGTAAGGGTACAGAGAGGAGATAACAAATTGGGGGTGTGTACCTGCACAGTCTGAAAATGGCAGCACTGATTAGATAGAGTAAGTCTGTGCAGGTACACACCCCAACTGGTTACCACCCCTCTGTACCCTTAGTGAAGGCTAATAGCAATTCATTCATAATTTCTAGTAGAAATAATAGAGGAATGGCACAATATAGAGCCATAAAAATAGATGCTACAGAATCGTTATTACATGGGGAATGCATGGAACTATTAAAACAGGCATGTCAGGAGTGGTGAAAGAAGGTCCTCTTTAAGCAGCCCAGTGATAACCATAGCTGAAAAACCAGTACATGCAAAAAAAAAGACAAAACAGAAAGCCAATCTGTGGTGTTTCTGATGTGTTTCTTCCTAATATTCTCTGCCTTACTGCCATACCTAGAAAGTATGGTTGGGTTAACAGACTTTCTAATAATTTAAATTATATGGACTGATACACTTGTGTAGAGCTGAATGAGATTCAGATGTTTAGATTTATCAGTTTAAGAATAAAATAATACAAAATCTGTTTTATTATAATTCCCTTAGTCTTCAGCCTACATCTGGCAAAGGATAAACAGTCAAGACTTTGTCTAATGTTGTGGAAAGGACACAAAGTCCTTGGCCCAGTGTATCAGGATAAGGCTTCTTTCACATGAACATTGTGTTTTGTGGTCCGCAAATTGCGGATCCGCAAATAAAAAACGGATGACGTCCGTATGGCATAGTTTTTTTTTTTGCGGATCCATTGTAACAATGCCTATCCTTGTCCGCAAAACGGACAAGAATAGGAAATGTTCTATTTTTTTTTTTTTTGCGGGCTACGAAATGGACATATGGATGTGGACAGCACACAGTGTGCTGTCAGTATTTTTTGCGGACCCATAGAAATAAATGGGTCTGCATTTTATCAGCAAAAAATGCGGATCGGAGCCAGCAAAATATACTGTCGTGTGAAAGAGGCCTAATGCAGAATGCCAGAGGTTTTTTTTTTCTCTTTCATTATCACTCTACAATTATTTACTTGTCTGAACTGCTAAAAATGAATATAGACCTGACCATAAATGCATTAAGTGCAAGAGTTTCTGAGAGAGGCTGAGGAGCAACTTTGAATATTTAAGTTAATTTACTGATTTACAAAAAACAGCACTTTATCGTAAATATATACCAATCACACCTTTAGGCTAACAATTTCTTAATATGTTTTCATTTGAAATACAATAATTCTATGATAACCGTAAGACATCAAAGTGAATAGTACAGTACCATAAGCCATATGGAAAGCACAGTTCCTGCAATGCATGAGTGAATTTTCAGGCACAGTATATCAACGATCTTATTGATGCATGGAAGAACTTTTCCCGCTAATCCAACCTGCAGGTTTAAGCATCTGGCTCTCAAATTAATATGATTCTGGTTCACTAGCAACAAATCTTGAGACAGCCACTTTAATCAGCTTCTGTAAAAGTTTTAATTACCCATCTGAAAACCTAGACACTACTTGGTGTTTTGGTCATTAAAAAGGTCCTTTGGGTTAATGCAGTTACATAAAAACAAAACCTACACTTGTTTTTTTCTTAATAGTAATATTTCAATAAAAATAATCAGTGTTAATTACATAAGGAATAAAACCTATACCATATGCATTCATAATCCTTTATGAAGAATCAAAGGAGTGGAACATACTGTAGCCCACGATATCTTACAACTAACTGTGTCAACCACTAAAGTAAGTCTATGGGGGGAATTTATCATTAGGAAAATATTTGAAGTCAGTTTTGCTTCAGTCTGTGTTGGAGTACTTTCTGCCACATTTATCAAACGTCACAGGTTGTTTGATAAATGTGGATTGTCCTTAAACCTAACACTTCTGTCTAGAGAAGCTACTCCACTTTTCCTACTCCACCCTCCTCCTGGAGTGAGATTGCGACTTTTTTTAAAAAGTCGCAATGATAAATCTGGAGTGAAACTCATTAACATGGCTAACCACACCCACTTTTCCACCCATATTACAAACTGGAGTGAGTGGTGTACACATGCAAAAAGTCGCAAAAAAATGCGCAAAAAAGTCGCAAAAGCCCTATCGTGCGACTTTTTGAAGACAGAATTCTGGAATGAAGGTGTGATAAATCAGGGCCTATGTGTATATTTACTTCTATTATGTTCAATCATTTTTTGTTGGGTTTTATCAATCTAAAAAATTACTTTACTATGCACAGTAAAAGTCTTCTTACATGGGCAGATATAAAGTGTCGCAATGGCCACCAATCAATGGAAACCTGCATTTATATATGCCAGTTATCTTTAATATGGGAACAATCATTCATCCCTATACAGTTTTGGTTTGTTGACAGCATGCTTACACATGATTACAAATTATGAGGGTTTTTTGTGCCACATAAAAGATGCAATCAGTTAGCAAAAAAGCTTTTGCTCATTTTTTGAGGGATCATGAATAAGCCTCCCGATCATCCCGATTTATCAAGACTGGCGTGTCAAATCTGGTCTGGATTGCACTGGATTGTTGGGGGAGGAATTTAATTTATAAAAAGGTGCAGGTTTTATCATAAATTCAATCCATTTGTTATAACTTGTCTAGTCATATTTAAATTTGGTTGTTGACAGGTAATACCCACCTCAGCTATTCCTAATGTAAAGAACCCCTTATATTCTGATAAATGTTACTTTTATCCCCTGAATCGGAAAATGAGGTAATTCACAAATACTATAATGGCTTCTCAATGTGTATTGGAGTCCAAGAGAAATCATATAAAATCTTTACATGTTGGTATAAGACATTAGGGTTTTTGTAGAATATGGGTCTATCCAATGATAGCTCCTGTTAGCGATGCAGATTAGCAGAAAGTACGCTGGGATATATAATTTGATCCTGCTCTGAGATTAAAGTCTACTGGCCTCAGATTGAAGCTGCCATCCCGAAGATTTGTAATTGTACAATTAAAATTATGCTGGAGGTAGTACATGTTTGGTTGTCTAACCAACACTGGCATCCATCAAAAGCAGAACTGATAACCAACTTAATTCATACTGCCAAATCTTTAATACCCCTTAAATAGCTAGATACCTTTCCACCATCCATCACTATGTAGTATGATAAAGTAGACCACAAATTCAGACTCGAAGAGTTGGCAAGCTGGGCCAGGAGAACCTAGTCTTGTTTTCTAAAATTATGGAGCCGCGGGCCCTATTTTAGAGATTCACGGAGATCTGATAGATATTTAACCTGTGCTCTTGCAGATAGCTGTTTTCTTTATTTGTATGACTATAAAAGATATCCCTTCTTGCACTTCAATTATGTGTCTACAGCCCACATAGGTACTGTTTCTTTGTTCTTTTCTTGTTGAGATAGATGTTTATATCATACCCCTTTCCCTCCACTCTACCCTTTTCTCTCTGGTTCCCTTGTTCTTTGTTCTTTTTTCTTGTTGAGTTAGATGGGTTTATGTTTATATCATACCCCTTTGCCTTTACCCTACTCTCTCTCTCTCTCTCTGGTTCCCTCCATTCCCCATCCTGTGTCCCCCCACTTCAATTCATTACATTTGCCTTTGTACTTTACTATAATTGTCTACATATCCATATTTATGGGGTTAGTTTGCAGTGCACAGTGGTTACATTTTTATAATTTTTGCCTATTGTTGATGCTTCATATATATCTACTGTGTATATCCTCCTTTGTTACTCAATAACACGATTCATGACAAAAAAAATACGCTATTCCTTTTATGTTCTCATCCGGTTGTGGGAATATAAACTTCAACTGAAAGATATGACCTTGGATACATATTTACATATTAATAAGATTTCCTCAAGGACATCTATTTTGCAAGCTTCTTAAGGCTAAGTGTTCCTGATGCAAACTCCCATTTCTTTATATATATATATATATATATATATATATACATACACATACATACACACACACACAAACTACTCATAAACTTAAAATCCACTCTAACTAATCCACATGAACTTAAAATCCACTCTAACCTTTACAGATGAACTTAAAGTTACCTTCTCTAAACTTTTGAATGCACATGTCCAGCTGTGCAGTGTTTCAGTACTTTTAGTACAATTTGCTGTTCTCTAACATGGAACTTAATGGCAAAATTCACCAGGTGTTTTATCCATGAATCACCCAATACACTTCCTGATTCAATTAGAACTGGTATTTAAACAATCCTCCTCATCACACTGTTCACATTTTAACATCATTAAACCAAGACGGTACCTAACAATCGATCAACAGTACCTCGCCATGGCGAGGCTTCAAGCAGGATGTTCTCAGATGGAAGTGGCCACTGAGCTTAGAGTGTCATCAGCACTTTGCAACAGAGATACAGAGAGACTGGAAGAGTCACAGAAAAGCATAGAAGTGGACGTCCTTTGGCCACATCTCACACTGATGACAGCTTCATTGTGAACAATGCTCTGCAGAACCAGATTATGAATGCCACAGAACTCCACGCAAATTTAAATGAGGTGAAAGGCATGTCATGTCAGACCATTCAAAACTGTTTACATCACCATGCTAAATGACTTGCAAGGGCACCTGACCACACCACCAGGCACAGGTGTCATCATCTTGCAGAGGCCAGGGAGCATTTGTGCTGGATGAGGGACCAGTGGGCCTCAGTGCTATTCACTGATGAAAGTTGATTCACACTGAGCAGAAATGAGAAATGCCTAGCACTGGGTTTAAGGGAGGTGAGAGTCACCCAAGTGTAATGGCAGACCATTCGAAACCATTTACATCAGAGTGGTCTGTGTGCTAGACGACCTGCAGGGTACCTGACCACAGACATCATTGTCTTGCATCGTCTTGAGCAGAAATGATGGTCGCCAATGATGTTGGAGATGTCAAGGAAAGCGCTATGCATCAGCCACTGTTGTAACTAGATGAGCCTTTGATGGTGGTGTTACAGTGTGGCAGGTGTGTCTAGTCAATACAGATCTACCTACACTTTGTGAATGGTACAGTAAATGGTACAGTGACAAGCCCATACTACTTAATGTAGTCATTATGCCTCTGCATGAACAACACATCTTCATAGACGACAATGGGCCAGCTCATCGAGGTCATATCATTAGGGAATGGCTGCTGGAGACTGAGGTACCTCAAATGGAGTTTCCTGCACTTTCTCCAGACCTGAATCCCATTGAAAACCTATGGGATCAGCTGAGTTGCCATGTAGAGGCCCGTAACTCTGTACCCCAGAACCTCAATGACATAAGGGCCGTCATTCAAGAAGAGAGGGATGCCATGCCTCAGCAGACAATAAGTCAACTTGTGAACAGCATGAGATGTTGTTGTCAAGCTGTAATTGATGCTCGAGTTATTGAGACCACCACTGTTGTTGGCTTTTGTTTCAATTAATTTAAATGAGAAAGTCACCATTGCATGCTTCTACTGAAATGTCCTAACTTTATAATATAATATCACTGTAGAGTGAATATTTTATGTTTTCCATAAATTTCACCCGACAGAACATATAGTTGGAAAAAAATAAATAAATAACATACGTTACCCTCACCTCTTAAACGTACCTGAAGAAAAGTAGCATGAATTTACAGTACACTGGAATAAACATTATTAATATCAGCAGCTGATAATCCAGCAAAATTGTTCCTTCTACAGGTTGTTGGGATTTTACCTTTATTTTACTTATGCAGCTAAAAATAGGCAATTTTCAGTGAAAAGTATCTCCTTTCAAGAGAGAAACATGGGAGAAAGCAGGAAGTTTTGAAGTAGATACCTACATTTTAGTTTTAGTTTACAGTTCAAACTTACTCTGTTGAGATTTGTTATATCTTCCATCTTCTTCAGCCCTGAGAAGATGTTAAAAATTCCAAAATCCATTCTTTTCCATAATTTTATAATTCTGACTTTTAAGTTTAAAAGACACACTGGATCAGGTTTTAAAAACACCTCCTTTTGTGGCAAGAGATTGTGTACTGCATACTAAAAGACAATTGTACAGATAATTAATTTTATTATATGCCCCACGATTGTCTCCGATCGAAGTAATCACTCTACAGGAACCAGGAGGTGAAGGCTAGGTCAATACCAAGCCAGGGGTCAAACTAAAAGTCAGATGGCAGCAGTTCCAAGGAGCAGATGAGAAACAAAGTCATGTATGCAGCAAAAGAATTCATATCAGAAATCAGCAATCAGAAGGATCTCAGAAGCAGGATTTGGAACTAAGTTGCCAAGCCAGGCACATCAAGAAAATGGTTTGGCCACTGAGTTCTATGGCTTTGTGCTCTAAATATATTCTTGTCTTCATTATACTTTTGAAAAAAGGACCATGGCAAGTTGATGCATTGAAATTACACCAAAAAATGATCAAAACAACAGTTTCAACAGTTACACATATGAATTTCTTTACAGTAAATGCTTTTTTGCACTAGAACAAATGCACTTGGCGTATTTGTTGACTTATCAAGCCCAAAATATATCCACTCCAATATTACTATCTATGCAGCGAGTGAAGAAGTGGTCACAAGAGAAATGCCTCTCATAGATGATGACCTTCAGTCTCCTCTATTATTTATGTTTTTTTCATTCCTTATAGATTACTTACTTTGATGAACTGGCAGATGGGAGGAATTTGGAAGGAATTAATACTGTGGCATGGTAAATTACCCTGGTTCAAATACCAAAAAAAGATCAAGTGTCAGTTTTCCTTTCCTGAATTTTCTATATTGGGCTCCTGTGCTACTTTTATTCATCTTTCCAGAGGACAGAAGTATATATATTTATTTATGTTTTTATTCAGAAATGATAGCAGACAATAGGTTGTGCACTTCAAATATCCATTTTCATACAATTTTTATGTGCAGTTATATAATTATTTGTTATACATTTTCCATTATTTTTTTTCTTAAATCATAAGAACAAAGACAGATGACATATACATAGACATAGATGATAGATAGATAGATAGATAGATAGACTAATGACTTTCATTTGTCTTATGTCTTTTAGACACGTTTTTCACATCACCAGACAGGATGGGTGACTTTGATAACCATGGTTTAGCCGAAAAGTCATGGTTTAAAATGCAGAAAATTGTGCCAAAGTTTTGGGGCAGCAAATTTGGTCTAAAGTACACCAAACAAGAGGTGGTGTAAAGTAAACATAAGTGTCTATCATTACCAAAATCTGGTAAATTTGCCATACAATGTGAGCAGTTGGCGCATCTAGTTCTAAGCTATTTAAATTTAAGACAGTAGTAAAAATATAAGCAGAAATCCACAATATATATTTAAATATGGATCATTAGTTCAGCATTACTAATTTTACTTAAAAAAAATAATTCCATGTTTTACAGGAAAATCTTTTTGCTAAACCCTCTTAAAACAATTACCAATTAATTAATTATTTAAAATTTACTATAATTCTTTGATCAATGATTTTGGGGAATACTAGTCAAACCATAGAAAAGTCAATTATATATTTGAAGAATATGGGTTTGGAAAATATGTAAATTTTTAAAATTGGTATATCAGTAATTGTGAGTAAGAACTATAAACAATAATAAATGACACTATTTTAACAGCATTAAACAATACAAATAAATGATTCTACATTTGTATGAATAAACCTAAATAATGCAAGCCAGAGCAAAATGCTTTCCTTTGTCAGTTATAGATTGTAGATGATAATGATGCCCTCTTTGAAGAGGAGACAAAAGACTAAACATGCAATTTTCTGAGAAAAAAAACCCCATAGCTAACTCATCCTGGAAAAATTGCTGATACAATACAGAATGTTCAAGTGAACAAAAGACACACACAAAACCTTTGTACGGAAAATAACAACAAGGAGGAAGCAAAAGCAGAAGGAAAGCATATAACAGGGAGTGAAAAAGAACAAGGAAGCATACAGGTATCATTTACTATGACCACAAGCTTATCATAATGAAACTGAGAGAACAGGAGTTTTTGGAAAGCCTATTCTGAGGACACACAAGTTCCTCAACCTACTGCTCACAAGGAGGCAGTATATGCTGCTAGGAAATAAAAAGATCTCCTTTTACTTGGGGAACAGAAGGAAATGCAAATAATGATGAGAGCCACATTCTCATCCTAACTGTGCCATGGATTCCAGAATTTTAGTAAAGATTGATGAAGACAGGTCGACCAGAGGACATATATATATTCATTATACTTCTTATTCACTTTGACCTTGTTTTTATTGATATATATATATATTTATTTCATGCATGGTTCAATAGACCCAATAACATTTGCTATGCCAGTTGACTATTAATTTGTGTGAAGTGATTGTTATGATGATGACTTGTTTCTAATAATGTTAGAGGTAGGATTGAAAATAAAATGGAATATCCACAGCCCCTGTGTTTCTGAACGTGTCTGCACATGCCTGCAATCACATATACATTTATAGATCATTTTTTAACAGATAGCTAAAGCACACATAGAATATACCACTACATTGGTGTTAAAAGTAAGGAAAATGAGAACATAGCTACTAAGTAGAGGGGCACAGGTAACCTTGAGGAAGGTGAAATGCGCTGGAATGAACCAAAGTATTGGCCATTTTTACCCCACATTTGTCTTTTCATGAAGCTATAAATACAATACCTAATAATATATTTGTGTGCGAGTTCATATATATGCATGCATATACATAGGAATATATTATTTCATGTACACAGAGTTGCACAGAGCAGCTATTATGCCTAGTTTTCCAGACCATCCACCCTACAATAATGTATTTTGTCACATTACATAGACGCCATTGTGAATATAATTACGTGACAGGTAATTTTGCTACAGACAGAGTACCTGTGCATAGTATAACTTTGCTCCAGTACATGATACAACCTCTTAGCTATGCAATAGGCATACAATATTTCATGCTCTTGGTTGCTGATCCAAAACTAAAAAAATGATCATATATTCATTATTATGACTTGCATAATATAAAATGATGTAAACTAAGATAAAACTGCATCTTATATTTATACATTTGCTTGCTGGTGGCTGAATGACTATAAACTTAATATAAACAACTTAATTTACATGCACACACTGAAATGGGAGAGTGGGGTAAACTTACATAGGAGGAGCCAAGACAACCCTATTATCATTTTAGAAATTCTGCCTCCAGCACTAGAGATGATTTCCTGCTTGCATGATCCAATAGAAGAGGAGTAATAATAATGCATTTTACAAAATTTCACCCTAGATCTCCTTTTAATTATTTTTTCTCATCTTCAATCAACTTCTCAAGCTTACTAATTATCACACATTTTCATAAATTGTTCAGTGATTCAAATTTAATTTACCGGAATTTTATGAGAGTTTTATGCAAAAGGAAGTGCTGATCTATAACACATGTGGTAGCCTTATGGAGACATATGCAATGCTAATATATATATATATATATATATATATATACTGTATTATTTTGCTATTTCATGACTGATATATATATATATATATATATATATATATATATATTACTGAAATCTAAAACTGCATATGCTATACCTCACACTTACAAAGCTGAGTACTGCTGTTGGTTGTCAGCAGAGGTCACATCCCAGATTACAGACAGAAGGTCCAGGCCCATCTCACTAGCCAACATCTAAAATCCACCTCTAGACTATTAGAAATGTATCCAGTCTTTTCTGGATTTACATAACAGCTGATAACACATTTTCTCACCAGAGCCCAGAAAGCAATGTTGCAGAACCTGAGACAGCTCCATCTAAAAATATAGAACCAGGCTGCAAAATGTACCCATCCTTAAATCCCTTTTCTCTATAGGTTTCGAATTAACACACAGAAAAGTATATGTACTTTATCCATACCTAGAAACATGTGTTGTTATTACATGTGGCTCAGTTTGGTTTGCACTGCTGCCTTGCTGCACTGGGGGCTGTGTGTTTAAATCCAACCAATGCAGCATCTGCATAGAGTTTCCATGTTCTCCCCTTGCTGACATGGGTTGTCCCTTGGTACTCTGCTTTCCTTTCCTCCCACACTCCAAAAACATGCTTAGGTTAACTGCCTTCCTATGACATTGGCCTTGTGTTCATTAGTGAGATAAAAAATAAGACTGTGAGCCCCTCTGGGGTCAAGGAGTGATGATAGTGCATTTCTCTGTACATCAGTATGGAATAGGATGGTGCTATATTAGGTTATGCATTAATAAAATGTCAGGCTGAGCACATCCGGCTGTAAGAGTCCCCGTCTGCTGGTAGGAGTGTGGGCACGTTTGATTTCTAGGTGCCCACACATTCATCCTGTGTTCATTCCTTTGGATTCCAAAAGGGATGTTTAAATGTGTACACGTGTATCAGCGTCTAAATTTATAATCAAGCAAGAGCTTACGTGCGCTGTATGTAATCAGCTATAAAGCACCCCATCATTAAAATGTACATCCAGTCGCACTTGGACATGCCTTTAAACCAGCCTACATAACCAGTGTGTATGGATTATGAGTGTGTGCATCTTATGTCCATACTCACAAGTATTAACCATTTACCTGCAGGTGTCTGTATTGTGGAGTCCGTGTGTTCTGCATTACCCGTTTGTGCGCGTTAAACACATGTGTGTGTTAAGCATGTCTAGTTGCCTCTGTTTTACGCTTAAGTCAATATTTGATTTATATTGTTTGTATGATTGTTTAAGTCAATGTATGTTTTATATTGTTTGTATGATTGTTTAGGTCAATATATGTTTTATATTGTTTGTGTTTTTGTTGCTGTCTCTGAATGTAAAACGATGCGGTATATGTTAGTGCTATATTAATAAGGGTAATGTGAAACTTACCTTCTGTCAGTGTGCCTCTCCGGCAGGGAATAGGTATCCACAAGCAGTTATTATCCGAGGTAGGTACCTCTGGGTGCTGTTAACATGCTGATTCTGCTGGCTGTACTGTAATCTTGAATTGTCAGCAGTCCTTGTCATGCTCAGACACAAAACAATCTTCCTTTCAAGAGATCCCAAGCATTAAAAAAGGCAGTGGTTATTGAACGTGCTGGCTATTTTCCTCCTTGTACTTATGCAGACAAGATGATGACTGGAGCAGGAAAAAGAGAGGGGTAGTTGAGGGGGATGGGAGATGGGATGTAATGAATGAGGAAAGAGGTGGGAGGAGCTGGCTGCACAGATCTGATGCTGAGCTCTCTACCCTATGAAATTCAGGAGCAGGAGGCAGAATTGAGGTGGGACAGAATAAAGATAAACTGAGCCCATCCAAAATATCCTGGTGTGTCAGAAACTGGAGCGAAAGAGGAGACAGGGTGTAGGGAGACAATATTCAGCCAGTGCGGTGATGCTGAGAGCACTGTCACACCAGAGGAGAGGAGGCTTCATTGCTGGATATAGATGCAGCATTGAGGAGAAAACATGGCTTCAGAGCACAGAGGTAGGAGAGGCGAGGCATGATGGTCATTTGAGGGATGTGATTTTTTTCCTCAGTAATAAAGTATGGGTAGCACGTTGCATGCCAACACAATGAATTAATTTACTGTCACATGTGCTGCTCTCTCTGAGCTGCAAGTGTCATTTGAAGATTAGTCTGGATAGATGTGCTGCCTTCTCTCCTGAGACCAGAGACACAAGGATGTTGCTGGGTCCTAAAGCGGATCCTCCCTGGTTCAGACATTGCTGCAGTAAGAATTGGCTTATCTCAGATGGCTGACATTCTAAAATAGGTGGGGTCTCACTTGAAGCAGCAACATATACACACATCAGTAAGGGCACCACCAGGTACATTTTGATATATGGTGCCCATTTTAGGACATTCCTGTTGCATCACCAGCAATCTTCCACCAGTACTCCGCACTCCCTCCTTCAGATACAACCTGGTTTTTGCTGTAAACATCTTGTTATTCATCCTCCCTCAGTAGCTGTCACCTACTTCTCTTAACCTTTATCCTCTATTATTCACTGTGCAAATACAGCACAAACCTACCTCATGTTTCGTGCAATTTGCTGCAGCTTACTATGCTTTATAGCTGCAATATATTTCGGAATCCAATGAATTTACAAACTGATAGATTATATCACTGACGCCAACACTAGTTTTATATATATATATATATATATATATATATATATATATATATATATATATACCCCTTCACTTTCATGCCAAATTAAAGAATCACATTTTCAAAAATGAATACACGAAGTATTTACTACATGGTTTATTCTACAGATTTGTTGAATATCACAATGTCAACAATCTCAGTAGGAATCAGATGAAGTACTTCTTAAGTGCATTGAGATGCCTGTATACCACAAGTTCCCTCAGCTGCCTGATGTTCTTCAGTGGACCAGATAGCTGGCAACTCAGCTGTGTCACTACAATTAGGTACCAAAACTGTAGACAAACCTGCGCTGTCTCCTTGTCTTCTCTATTTCAAAACTAGAACAGATTATATTTACAGACTTAAAGAAGATTTTCACTTATGCAAGGGAGGAATAAGACTTGGTGGACAGTCTGGATATAGAAGTGGTTTCCTGCTTTGAGAAGGGGAGCTCTGAGGCTGAGTGATATGCCCTGTGCAAACGCACACCGCAAAGATCAGCCTTGTCTATAATCAATTCTACATTTGGGTGGAAATCCTCTCAATTTCCTTTCATGCCACCAATTTCCATTAGTACTTTCTGACTGATCATTTGCAAAGCTCAGTTTATTCACTGGCATGAAGTTTACAACCTCTATTATGTAAAATTAGTCCATCATACCCAAACCTTGCCTAGAACTTTCAACTATCTCTTCAACCACAAAATCATAGTAACTGAAGGTAACTACAGCACATATAATGTAATGGGATAGCTGTACTTCCAGATCAATTTCATGTCTGAAACATATACTGTGAAACCTCTTTGAGACTAGTGCCATAAATTGCCTTACAAAATTATCATCTAAAGGGAATGGTTCTCTCAAAGAAGTGGGCCAGAATGCACAGTGAAAGATGGAACAGAAAATCTGTCTGAAGAATTCTGGCCTAGATGGACTTCACCAAGATGATGTCTTTGAAGAGATTTTACTGTAATTTCCAGCTAGAGGTCAGGTCGAGTTATGATGAATTATGGAAAAATCTTGACTTCTTTAACACATGAGGTCTTCTTATTCCCATCCGTGTAAAAGCTGTGTATTCAGACAGTGCTGTAACAAATTTTAATTAGATTTAGTATTGTCTTCCTGTCAGATAGATTAAGACTGGTCATATTCCTCAGGAATTTCACATTAATTGAGACACAGATGTTTAGGAAAGAACCTTCTATCTGCATTAACAATGTTAAAAAAGAAAAATATACATATATCTAGTATCTATTTTATGATATGGTTACCACACTTATTCTGAGACTGACAGCCTCACCTACTTCTGTCTTTGTAGGTAATCCCAGGTCATCATGAGGGTGGTGAACCTCCAATGAGCCCATGAGGAGCAAGAGCAGAGGATAGGAGTCGTAGTGGCTCTGGCTGGCACTGTTAATCACAGCAGCTATCCTCATACAGTTGCTTCCTGGGGTCGTGCAGTAAAAGGATGTGTGCCCTGATGCAGGAATTCCTGCCTGATGGTACCCTTGATGTTAGGAGTTTGGATGGCTGGAAAGCAGGGCATGTAGAGTGCAATGGCCGGCTTACGGTGTAGGAGTAAAAAATCTATGCCAGAGATAGAGGAATAAATGTCACTCTTTACTGTAGTGCAAAATGAGAGTTGTAGTACATCCAATTATAGCATTCACAGTTCCAGCAGTTCGACAGTGCAATTCTCTCCCAGATAACAAGGATGGGAGTTATGGCCCTCTTTCTGCTCTATCTTGCTACAGTCTCTCTCAATAGAATCTATGGCTAGCAACAGTCCCTTGGAAATAATTACCGTAGTGTATACTCCTTGATGCAGGGTTTTGAAGGTACATCTGTCCAGGACGAGTCCTGGTGTGAAGGGTGTATTAACAGTGTCCTCCACTGCAGCAAAATCTAAATGGCTATAGTCATATAGATTACCCTGCTGACTCCTGTGCTTGGCTATGCAAATTGCCAGTTCTTCTTTACCTTCCTCTCTTTCTCTCCTTCTCTTTCTGTAGATCCTGCAGAGATCTTTTAGTCTCTCTGAAGCTTTCTGGATCTAAGGAGAAGGATAATAGGTTACTGCTTCATTCCTCTCTGAACTTTTCCTACACACTGGGTGCAGATCTTGGGTCTCCACTCAACCTCCTGCAAAGGGTAGAACCAGGAATATTAACCCTAGTTGTGCCATCCATAAACAGTTATGCTGGGTACAATACATAACATAGCAAACCATTTGCAGCTACTCCCTGCTCTGGGGTACAGAAGACTTGTTGGCATTGTATGACATTGACCATGTATCTGAGGTCACTGCACAACTGATAAACGATGATTGTAACTAGGGATGAGCGAACCGAACCGTAACGAACCAGATTCGTTACGAACTTTCCCAAAAGTTCGGTTTGGCACCGAACCGAAATTTGAGAAAGTTCGTAACGAATCTGGTTAAAATAACGGTGACGCCAAAAATACGCATATTTATTGAGAATGTACGCTAATGCGTACGCTAATACGTACGCTAATGCATTAGAATTCATAAAATGCGTACACATTAGCGAACATTCTCAAATATGCGTATATTTAGGGTATGGAATATGCCGTATTCCTTACCCTAAATATACGCATATTTGAGTTTACATTCTCAAATATGCGTATATTTTGCGTCGCCGTTATTTTGAGCGAACCGAAACGAACCAGATTCTTAACGAATCTGGTACAAAAAAAAAACGGCGACGCAAAACTACTTTTTTCACAGAATAGACCAGGATACAAAGGATTATTACTCCTATAATCCCTTGTATCCTGGTTTTCTGTGAAAAAAAAGATGTGTGACGTCACCCACACAGACCAGGAAGTGCCTGATCGCGCCGACATTTTGTCAGTGCGTCTTCAGACATCAAAGAGAACGGAGCTCAATAGATAGAGAGGAAAAAGAGACAGCTAGATAGATCGATAGATAGATAGATAGATAGATAGATAGATAGATAGATAGATAGATAGATAGATAGATAGATAGATACAGGGAGAGATAGAGAAGAAATAGAAAGGTTTAGTGAGAAAAGCAGGAGAGAGGAAGAGAAAGCTAGATATAGAAGTTAAGGTGATAGATAGGGAAAGAGGCTGAGAAAGCAAGAGATAGGTAGAGATAGGGAGAGGAAGTCATATAAATAAAAAAATTGTGTCATCTAGGGAGAGATAGGGTGAGAAAAAAAAATTGTGAGAGAAAAGAGTCAGGACAGGTAGCATTCCTGTTCTATGACCGTACACGCTACACGTTGCTGCTCAGCTGGGTGCTGTCAACCCCGTTAAGCCACAACAAAAACAGTTTAAAAAAAAGTTATAAACAAATAAAAAAAATTAAAAAAAAGTTTAAAAAAAAGATAAAAAAAGTTATAAAAAAAAAAGTTTAAAAAAGTATAAAAAAAAATATATCATTACATTTTCCCCCACACAATAAAAAAATGTCCAAGCGTCCTACTTCCAGCACTTCCCAGGCAAGGAGTGCAACAGGAGGCGGTGAGGGTAGAAGAAGTGGCAGCACCAGGCCCGTTGGCAGCCGGGGTAACAGGCGTGGCAGCAGGGTGCAGCTACCCCTGACGGCCACTGGTCAAGTAAGAACCACACAGCCAGCGGTTCTAGATTGGCTTACCCAATCCTCCAGTTCCACCGCCCAAAGCTCCCAAACGAGGAGTCAAGCATCCGCTGGATCATCTGACACCACCCTTACATGGGACGGTCAGCGAGAGTCCTCTGCCCCATCCCCTGTTATTAGAATGCCACTCTCCTTTGGGGCACCTTCTGCCAGGGAACTCTTTGCAAACCTTGATCTGCCCTTGGAGTCTCTACCACTTTTTAGTGATGAGGAGGAGGAGGAAGTCCACCAAAGTCAGCGGGTGGAAGGTACTGAGACTCCAGAGGAAGTGTTGGCTGTAAGCAGTCAACAAAGCCAGGGAGGGGCATCCAGTGCCACACCAGATATCCTGTCCCAGCCACCGGAGGAAAGTAGCAGTGGTCCTGACTTTGATGATGATGTCGCTGATCGGACGTGGCGCCCTCAAGCAGCATTATCCTCAGCATCGTCGGTGGAGGAAATAGAGGTGCCACCGACACAGCAACATCCCACTATTGCAAGCAACCGAGGCACAAGAGGGAGGGGTAGAAGACAAGCTACCAGGCAGAGATCACCCTCTCAAAGCCTTGGTCCTGAGAGGGCACCCTCAGGCAGCAGTGGCAGTCAACAGCCAGCAAGACCCCCCGTGGCTGTCAGCAAACCACGGTCCTCAGTCGTCTGGCAGTTCTTCTGCCTGGGGACAGATAAGCATATTGCTTTGTGCCTGCTGTGCAATGAGAGGGTCAGTCGTGGTAGGGGTGATAATCTGGGGACAACATCCATGCGAAAGCATATGGAAAGGCAACACCAACAGGCCTGGAAGAACCGTGACCCCAATACCACCTCCTGTCATGATGCACCATACACTGCAGATCCCATCATGCAGCATCCTCACACTTAAACTCAGGGCACGTCAGCCTCAGTTGCCAGCAGCAGCACAGTGTCACTGCCATGTACACCGCTAATGAGGCAGCAATCCCTGACTGAGTCCATGGGCAGACGTCAGGTGTATTCCAGCAGCCATCCCATGGCCCAGAAACTGACCGGACACCTGGTTAAGCTGCTGGTGCTTCAGTCCCTGTCCTTCAACCTCGTGGACTCCCAGCCTTTTAGGGATTTCATGGTGTGTGCGCACCCCAGATGGCGAGTCCCCAGCCGCCACTACATCTCTACAAAAGCTGTCCCATCACTGCACAGTTATGTGCAGAAAAAGGTGGGCGACTCATTGGGACTCTCGGTGTCCAAGAGTGTGCACCTGAGTGCTGATGTCTGGTCCTCAAATTATGGCCAAGGGCAGTACATGTCTGTTACTGCCCATTGGGTCAACATCCTCCCAGAAGGCCATCAGGAAGTTGGCCCATTCTTGCCACTGTCACCTCCACGGTGCTTTAGGGGGCCAGCAGCGGGAAGCAGAAGTTCAGCCTCCACCACCTTGCAAACATCCGCCGCTTTGACAGCAGTCCAACCTGCCCCGGTGTCTTACCACCGATGTCAGGCCCGGCGCTCTCAGGCTGTGCTCCATTTGGTGAGCCTGGGTGAAAGGAGACACAGTGGGCAGGAGCTCCTCCGGACCATCAGGGAGGAGGTAGATCAATGGCTGACCCCACGTCAACTAACGGTGGGAAGTGTGGTAGCAGACAATGGGAGGAACATTGTCTCTGCAGTGCAGCAGGGAGGGCTGAGTCATACACCTTGTATGGCACATGTGATAAACCTCATAGTGCACAGGTTTCTTACATCATTTCCTGCACTACAAGACCTTATGAGGATGTCACGCAGAGTGTGCAAACACTTCAGCCACTCCTACACTGCAAGGAACACCCTGCTCAGGATCCAGAGACAGCGCTGTCTGCCCCAACATCGGCTAATCTGCGACGTGCCAACACGCTGGAATTCTGCCCTCCATATGCTGGACCGCCTGTACGAGCAAAGGTCAGCCGTTACAGACTACCTCATGGGGCAATCAGGCAGCTTCACGCCACACTGCGACTTCCAAGTCACACACTGGCAGATGATGCGTGAAGTCTGCCAATTGTTGATCCCTTTTGAGGACGCAACTTTGTTTGTGAGCAGGAATGACTATGGGATCAACGACATCATCCCACTCGTCCATGTTCTGGAAAGTGCGCTGAAAAGCATCATCAGCGAGGATTCCCAGGCCACCACTCCAAGGCTGAACATCGCCTTGAGCCCAGAGATGGATGAAGTGCAGATGGAGGGTGAGGAGGAGGAAGATGTCCATGCCCAGCCATTCCACACACCGCCACCTGGCTTCTCTGCCTCTCAATCACAGGAGGAGATGGAGGATGAGGTGGTAGAGGAAGCGGAGGAAGACCCCAGCAGACCCTGGAACTATACCGAGGACAGTGGAGAGGAGAGGCGCTCATTGTCCTTGGTGCGGATGGCAAGGTGCCTACGGGAGTGTCTGAGGAGTGACAGCCGGATTGTGGACATCCGCCAGAGGGACCAATACTGGCTGGCCACCCTGGTGGACCCTCGCTTCCGCCGCAAAATGGCTGAATTTTTCCCACCATCAGAGAGGGAGGCAAAACTGGGGTACTACCGGGACCTACTCACCAGACAGCTGGTCTCTACTTACCAGCGAGACCAGCCAGGTTCCCAGACAACATCCGCTCGGGGGGAACCAGCGCGCTCCACTACCACCACCACTAGTGGAGGCGTGAGAAGTCGCTACAGCCTCCAAACGCTGATGAGCGATTTCATGCAGCCAGCCGCTGAAGAGGGGACACAACACCGGACTCATGGCGTGGACCAGCATGAGCTCACCCACCAGGTCACTGCCTACCTGGATTGTACCCTGCCCCAAAGTGTCACCGACCCCGTGCAGTACTGGGCAGAGAAACTGGACATTTGGCCTCAACTGGCAGAGTTTTCTTTGGCTCTGCTGTCCTGCCCAGCCAGTAGTGTCGCGTCAGAGAGGGTGTTCAGTGTGGCGGGTAACATCGTAACACCGCAAAGAACGAGGCTCTCTTGCCACAGTGTTGAGATGATGACTTTTATAAAGATGAATCGTGCCTGGATTACATCGGATTATACCACCCCCCTGCCTGATGTGAATGACTAAGTCATCAGTCACCCGTCTTGCATGGCAATCCGTGTGTCCAAGAAAATGACCTTAAGATCCAAAATATGTGCCCAACGTAAAAATCCGTAATTTCACTTATTAAGTAATGTTTCCCCCTTAGACCCAAAATTAAAAAAAAAATCACCTTAAAAATTCCCTACTTCATTCTGATACATTTAAATAAACAGAACCCCATCTCCAAATTTAATGCCCATGGTGTGTTGGCCATTTAACATCTCCACACCAGCTTAATGCCTCACACCGGTGCACCGTCCAACCCATACCCCAAGAACAGTACCATCCCTAAAATAATCCCCACGACTATGCTTCACAAAGTGGGGATTTCACCTATTGTGAACTATAGCCGTGGGGTTCTATCCCTGGCTTATGTGCCAAGGAACACTACTCACCGTTTTGTGAGCGGGTACTAACTGTTCTTGAGGTATTTTGTTGATATCATGAGAGTAGTAAAATCTCGCACCGCAAATCCCGATGGGGTTCTTCTCTGTGCGAATGATTTCACGCCTCTCATGCAGTCATGCGTGGAATAAGGCTGTCTATGGGGTATATATCACGGAGGCTGCTGTCCTTCAACTGTGATATAAAAAACCTCCACACTTAGTTACAGCAACAAACAGTTGCTGAATAGCAGGTTTACTTGCCTTATTTACGGGTGCCTTTACAATGGGATGCTTTTTTGGGGTTCTCTGCTGCCTAAAATCCACAGCGCATCGTTGGCTGATTTTATGCCACCTTCCGTACTATGGGGCTGGACGCAAATACCCAGTTCAGCGCAGAACTGCGTATGTCCGGACGGCACCATAGTACTGAACGCCGTTTGGTGAACGGTATAAAAATGCCCTGTGGATTTTACTCAGCAGACCCGCAGCCCCATGTGAAGGTACCCATAGGGTGAGGTTTTTTGGGAGTGACCAAAGAGAGGGTGGGAAGGTCACTCCCATACCCCATCAGGGGTTTTTCCCCTACCCATTTTAAAAGATAAGTCCAGGCAATTAATTACTTTCTGTGCCCTTATTTGACCCAGAAACTTAGGCCCCATTCACACGACTGTAAGTGAATGGGGCCGTATCTATCCGCAATTTTGCGGATAGATACGGCCCCATTCACTTACGGTCGTGTGAATGGGGCCTTATAAATTGCATGGACTTATCCTTTAAGCCAGCTGGTGACAGCACTAATAAAAAACAAAAGCATACATCCATTGGTTTGGGCGCTGCACTCGGTTAGGACATCAAACTGGTGTAACAAAGATATATATATATGTCTTGCCAACAGCCATAGGCCCAGATTCAACTGGTTTTACACCAGAGTAGTTGCGTCAATTTGTAAAGCGAGTGGCAGTGAGGTGTCCATTTCATGAAAATTGGACACATATTTTTGGATAATGGAACTGGCATAAAGCCTTCTTGAATCTGTGCCTTTTTAAATGTCCTTTCTTCACCTCATGGATTCTGTGGGTGAGGTTGTCTGTCTATTTCACCGTATCCGTATCCTACTAGACTAGCTGTAATGTTAGAGGGTTTTTTTTAACGTTGACTGTCCTGTGCTGAACTCAACATCAACTTTTTGTCATGTATAAAAACTGATTTTTACAAGCGTGCATATTCTTAGCTTCCAACTTCAGTTCTCTGTACTAGGCCCTTCTGGGTCCAAAAGAATACTGCTCTTACTAATGCCCCCACCATCAATTGTCTATTTGGAAACATACTGGGTGCAATCAAGTGCTGCCTCCTCCTCCTCCTCAACTTGTCTCTTCTCAACCCTACTGGTTCACCACCAGTCCCTCAAAAATAATGTTTTAGGGTCTGTTCACCACCAGGCCTTCTACCATAATGTTTTCAAGGGTCTGTTCACCACCAGGCCATCAATCAAAATTTGTCACTGGTGTGACTGATGCCCTCCTTTATGTGTAATAAAAGGTGTATCTGAGTGCCTGTTCCTTGTAATTTTTGGCAGACTTGTCACTTTGTGCATAGGCTTTATGAGTGTATGAGTCCCACGACAAGAACAATTGTTCCACAATGTGAATGACGCCCTTCTTTATACCCGTTGTATTGGAGTGCCTGTTCCGCTTAATTTTTGGCAGCACTTGCACTTTACGTACAAGTCAATATATGTTTCATAACAGGATTTCTTCACAGTATGTCAGGAAGGGGTTAAAGGTGTTGAAAAAAAAATCAAAAAACATGTTCTGAATAATTTTAGTAGTAATACTACTACTAATAATATATATAATAATAATAATAATAATAATAATAACAATTGGAATTGACCAAAAAAAACAAAACATAAATACAAAAAAAATTAAATAGGCCGTTGACGGCGTGTGTCCATCATCTGAAGAAGCTCCTGGTGGTCCAGGTGGAGGCTTCTAATGAGGCGGAAGGCAGCCCGGAGTTTGTCCCCGAATCGCCTCAGGGCTGCCTCGACTTCTAAATCAGTGGGTATATCTGTAGGGATGGGAACAGTTATATAATCAGTATTATCAAGTTAAAAGGGGTTGTCCCACAAAAAATATTCTAAACTTTCATTGCAGCACCTGGATCTGAATACTTTAGCTGTTGCATGTCATTAAATATTTTGTATATCTACTAGAACTGACTGAATTATTCAGTGAAATGTATTTTTATGGAGCTATTTTTTTTCTTATTTCTTAGACCTGCTCACTGAGAAGGCCGCACATGCTCAGTTTAAATCTTCAACTGCCTCCTGTCCTGAGCTGTGATAGGGAGAGATGGACAGGAGTCTTAACATGCAGCAGAATAGACAATAGTCACACTACCCTTGAGTAACCAGCTTGATGTAGCAGAGTAATTGGGGCAGATCTCTGGATCTATGTGAGGTGCAGGGCTGTTTCTCGCTTTGTTAAAAAGAGATTGCCAATGTACTATAATATTATGTGATGTATGTCACCTTTTTCTTAAATATTTTTGGTGTAACTCAAGTTTCTACTTCTTTCACTACCTTGATTTTAAAATTATTGTGATATGTCTGCTTCACTAACCACTTGGAGAACATAATGTGTACACAGTCTAGTTATCATAACATGTTGGGTTATCCTAGTGCTTGAGAATATTTCACTTATGTGAATTATGGCTTTGTACTTACTAGACACCCATACGGCGTGGTCCTCCCAGGGTCCTGGGGAAAACTCTGCCTCCCTGACGGTTGGAGCTACAAAAGATAAAGCATACATTTAGATTCTATTTTGAAGACAGAAGTTCCACCAATTACACTTTTGATTTTAGCGGACGCCGAGGTGACTAAGTGAAGGCGTCTATGACTGACGAGCGGTGGTGCATTAAAGGGTTAATGAACTCAGCCTGCAGTAAGGGGAAAAAATGGTTCTGCCCGCGGGGGTGTTTCTCTTGTGGACACTGTTTCTAATTACCAGCAAGAGGGTGTTTCTTTTAACCCACACCCCTGTGTCCTGGTTGGCTGAGGTGGTGGTAGCGGCTAAGGGGTTAAAAGGATGGCCCTGATAGGGGGACAGCCTCTTTCTCCAGCATCTTCACTGAAAGCTTCCCACCCTCCCTTCCCCATTATTTCATTGTTTTCTTTACTTTTTCTGATTCATTTCTGGTTTGTTTCAGTGTTTTACATTGCAAGTCACAACAGAGGTCGGTTGACGATTTCAGACGGAGAAGAAGGCAGACTTGCCCACAGAACGCTGTGTGGGGCATAGCACTTCAATACTCCGGGTTATGGTGTTTATGGTCAACAAGTTGAAGTTTTGGATAAGATAAGAAAATAAAGCTGTGACCGACCCTTACCCAACTTAAGGAGTTGTGTGTTTTATTGGCCGGCTGCGAGGGTGGTTTGGTGGGGGGTTTAGAGAGGTCAGTCTCGGCAGTCTACCTACCTTCTACCTTCAAATGAACTGTTGTAATTGCTGATGTTGATACATGTGAATAGTTTGGTGCTGGATCCCATTCCTAAACACTTGTGCTCTTATATCACTGCTGCTGCACTCCCACATAGCCTGGATTAAAAAATAATTAAATATGTTTACACTTACTAGAAGTTGATGGTACTGTGGGGGCCGTCAGGCCTCGACGGTGACGTCGCTGACGTCGCTCTGCAACATAAATCCGTACACAATTGTTATGATGACCGTTTTTAATACTAACACTGTATACTACTATGAAGATATTATGGGTGAGAGGAGGGCGATATGATGTGGAGTGGGCATTTAAAGTTAAGGGATCATAGAATATCTAGGATGCATATTTGATGGAGGGGGCATTTCTTGGGAGGGTTGAATGAATGAATCAAAGATGTCTGTGTGTCACATTCTGCAGGTACAAACATAACAAATATAAATACAGCACATACAATGCACTAGTATACCATAGCTCCCGTCCCAACCGTTCCAGATTAGGCTGGACTGTCAGGATTTTAGCCGCTGAGTCCGGGAATGGGTGGCTATGTCCCGTGGTCAGCTGTCTTTGCATCCTTAAGAAGCAGAGACGGGTGACGGTAAGCAGGGAGCAGTCCCTTCACCTTCCCCGACGTCCAGTGTAATGTCTCCTTGTGGCTGCCCACATACAGTATAATGTCTTCTCCTTGTGGCCCCAAGTGTTTTTTTATTCTAAATGGGTATTATTTATTGCAATAAATTTCTTAATATCTTTATTGTGGGAATATTTTTGATATCGCCCACTCCAGACACATTAGCTGCAGCATGAGCACGTCTTTGAGTCTGTGTGTAGGAGGACGAAGCACTAACTATGAAGGGGCATATATCTAAGGGTACTTTCATACTAGCGCAAGAGATCCGGTAGGCTGCTACGGCCGGGAACAGCCCAACGGATCTCTCCGGATCCAGCATTTGCCTGACACAAAAAGGAGAATGGCCAACCCCATCAACAATAATGGGTGACGGTGCTGAACCGGCCGCTATCCAGCAAGAACGCCGGGAATTTGCAGGGCAAATACTGCGGATCAGCCTGCCAGATCACCACCACATATGTGATAGTAGCCTAAGGCAAATTACTGTGAAGGGGCACGTATCTGAGAATATCTTCACTTGTTTGAGTGGAGTTAGAGGCGTGGCCTAGCATGAAAGAAAATTTCTGCAGCGCACCACGCACGCCCACGTTGTCCTTCTATACAGTTTTCATTATTGGCACTGGTATCAGGGTTGCCAACCAAAAATTTTTTTTTTCTGGACAACTTTGGACAACTTATCCCAAAATCACAGACGGTCAACATTTTTAAAGGAAAAATTTGAAAACCATAATGAAGGATAAATATAAAGTAATAAAGGTCTATAGCTCAATATACTGATCAGAACTCATTACCACCATTTACTGTGAGCTGAAAAATGATGATAATTAGCACCAAAATAATCTAGTATCACCAGCCTCTAAAAAATGACGGACCCCTATATTTTTTTCACGGACATAGGAAAAAAGTTGCCTATTTTTACGGACTGTCCAGAAATTTGTGGACAGTTGGCAACCCTGACTGGTATATATACAATACAGTACACTAATTTATTAACATGATTTTACTTTTTAAATATTTTGTTACTTACCCCTTCTTATCTCCTCCCGTATCTCCTTTAGCCACTCTGGGGTTTTTATTTTTAGATCCGACCATCGGCGTTGGATCTGGCCGGGGGTCCGCACAGTCCTACACCTATGTAGGAGGCCTCGGATCACCACCTCTATGACCTCCTTTTTGTGCACATGTTGATGGCGGTGTGGGCCATCATAGTTCTCCCGGTCCATGACACGGACCATGTATTTGAGCTACTCTGAGCTAAAAGCAGCTGCTCTTCTTGCCATCGCTATGCCTCTATGTCGTGCGTGCATACGTACGTACGAATAGTACGCTAAAGATTTGTACGCTAATGCGTACGTATTCCGTCAAGTAGCGTACCTTTATCTACGCTACACTGTATGTTCGTTACTGGAGTAGGAATGTTCGCAGACGCAGTGTATTTGTACGCTAATGCGTACATATTCAGTTAAGTAGCGTACCTTTGACAACGCTACACTGTATGTTCGTTACTTGAGTAGGAATGTTCGCATTAGCGTACGCATTAGTTTAAATTCTCAAATATGCGTATATTTTGCGTCGCCGTTGTTGAAGTCACTTTGATTTTTTTCTACTTTTTTCATTGTAATAGCAACTGCAAGTAAACGAAACTATACCCTACCAGACTCCCATTATTGTTGCAGCAATTATTCAGCCGTTATAGCAAGGTTCGTTTTAGGTTCGGTTCGTACGAATCCGAACTTCAAGAAAATTCGCCGAACCGAATCGAACCGAACTTTTCCAAAGTTCGCTCATCCCTAATTGTAACTAATCAGACACATTTCTCATGGTATTGAATGATCAATGACAATTAGTTTGTACTTATTCAATTTTGTGGACTGCTCAAAATCCCTCTATTTCCAAGTTTATATACCTATAGGAAATACTTTTTAAGTGCAGAACATCATCCATGCACTCAGCTGTATGTTTGGACTAAAATGTTCAACTTTGAAACCTTCATTCTAGACCAATTCCTTTGTTCTGCTTTCCAGTTGCTGTGTTTTTTAGTGCAAAGTGAGTCAACATAGTTTCTATTGCTGACACTGTGTTTGTTCACTGAGCCAGTCCATTTCTTAAATCGGAAGATAAGCTTGGACAATAGATCTGAAAAAAATCTTGTCTTACTTAAGGCCCTTTTACACTTGAAGATACACTTGAAGATACTCGTGAAGATCATAGCTAACAAGCATTCGCATAAATGCTTGTTAGCGATGATCTAGCAGTGTAGTACTTCCCCCGATTACTCGATGAAAGAGCTCTTTCATCAGGTAATTGGAATCTTTTAGCAGGTTTAAAAATTCTCTTTTGTCGGTGGCTGATCGTGCTGTGTCATCACTATCTGCTGACGCAAAAAGCAATTCAACAGGGGGACAAGCGATGGCATTGGCGATCACGTACCCTCATACTGAAGAGGAGATCACTGCATGTAATAGCTGGGTTCTTCTCCACTTGCATGCAGGTAATTGCCAGGACAAGCAGCCAATTATTGTAAAGAAAGCATTCCTTCCCGAGAACTGTCTGTCATTTAGTGGGGTGAAGAGCTGCATTTACGTGCTGTGATCACCTTCAATGTATGAGGACGAGCGATGGCTACTCCTACCTCTTGTCATGCAGCTGCATCATTTCTAGGTAGCAGAGTGTTTTTCAGCTGTCCAGGAACAATAACTTAGGTGTCTGCATTGGCAGCGAATCAATTTAACCTGAAATAGTGTAAAAAACAAAAAAAAAATCATACTTACCTCCTCCATTTGCTCGTGACGGGCCGGTCGCTGCTATCTTGATTGAAGATCGCCAAAATCCCGTGCGTGGTGACCTATGATTTTGCGCCAGATCTTCAAGCAAGTTTGCGAGCAAATGAAGGCGGTAAGTATGATTTAAATTTTTTCGGTCAAATTTACACTTTTTTTTACTCTCAGATGCCGTGATCATGTATGAAAACGGCATCTGAGGAGTACAATGATGTAATTGCACCCGCTACTTACAAAAAAATGCGCTTTGTGATGAAGTAATTCGCCATGTAGCAAATTTTTTAGTAAAATTCGGCAAACCAGCCAAATAGTTTTTTTTAAAACTTCGCTCATGTCTACTGATCATCCGGGACACCTTCCAATCAGCTGTTTGAGAAGGCACCGGTGCTTCTGTGAGCACTGCTGCCTTCTCCATGCTTACCAAGCACAGCAATGTTGTCTAGTGGCTGTGCTTGGTATCACGCTCAGCCCCATTCACTTGAAAACACCGATGTCGGCGCATTAACCCTTCATGTGCCGCGGTTAGCGCTGACCGCGGCACATGAGGTGTGCGGCATATGCAGGGATGCCATCGGGTCCACGCGCTGCTGTGACGGGGACCCGATGGCTTGGATGGCAGCCGGATGCCTCCATTAGGCAGTGAGCTGGAAGTGTATTACTGTGTATAATACACTTCCAGCCAATGCATTACAATACAGAAGTATTGTAATACATTGTAAAAGGGATCAGACCCCCAAAAGTAAAAAAAAGTAAAAATAAAAAGTGAAAAAAGTAAAAAAAATAATAATAATAAAAAATTAATAACAGTTTCAAGTAAAAAATAAAAACGCCATTTTCCCCAAAAAAGTTTTTAAAAAATGGTTAAAAAAAGGAAAAAAAAAAGAAAAGTAGACATGTTAGGTATCGCCGTGTACGTGAACGTAGTAAAAAAAAAAAAAAAAAAGTGCCAAAACAGCCATTTTTTGGTCACCTTCCCTTAAAAAAAGTGTAATAGCAGGCGATCAAAAAAGCGTATGTACCCCAAAATGGTACCAATCAAACCATCATCTTGTCCCGCAAAAAATGAGACCTTACCTAAGACAATTGCCCGAAAAATAAAAAAAATATGGCTCTCTGAAAATGGCAGCACAAAAAAAGATTAAATTTTGTTCAAAAATGCATCTAATGTGTAAAACTTACCAAAAATAAAAATTTTAGACATATTGGGTATCGCCGTGTCCATAACAACCTGCTCTATAAAAATATTCCATAAGATGGCCCCCCAGGTGAATGCTGTAAAAAAAAAAAATTTAAACTATGCCAAAACAGCCATTTTTTTCCCTCTTGCCTCACAAAAAGTGTAATAGCAGGCAATCAAAAAGGCGTATTCAACCCAAAATGGTACCAATCAAACAGTCATCTCATCCCGCAAAAAATGAGACCCTACCTAAGACAATCGGCAGAAAAATAAAAAAAAAACTGTTAAAAAAATGATTTACTGTGTAAAACTTAACAAAAATAAAAATGTTAGACATATTGGGTATCGCCACGTCCGTAACAACCTGCTCTATAAATATATTACATGATTTGCCCATTCGGGAAAATGCTGTAAAAGAAATGTAAAAAAAACTATGCCAGAACAGCTATTTTTTTCACCTTGACTCACAAAAAGCGTAATAGCAGGCGATCAAAAAGTCTTATGTACCCCAAAATGGTACCAATGAAAACATCACCTCATCCAGCAAAAAATGAGCCCCCACATAAGACAATAACTCAAAAAAAAATCAATGGCTCCCGCAAACCAATCCATCAAAATCTGTGTTGCAAAATCCATATGGCGCTCCTTCTGTTCTGAGTCCTGCCATGTGCCCTCACAGCAGTTTACCACCACATATGTGGTGTTGCCGTATTCAGGAGAAAATGGGTAACAAATTATGGGGTGCTTTTCTCCTGTTACCCCTTGTGAAAATGAAAAATGTGGGGCTAAAGCAACATTTTATTGGAAGAAATGAAACTTTTCATTTTCACAGCCAAGTGTTTCCAAATTCCGTAAAACGCTTAGGGAGTCAAACTGGTTAGCACTAGAGATGAGCGAACGTGCTCGTAACGAGCACTGTACCGCTCGGCTCCCCTGCGCTCACATGGGCGCAGGCAGCCGCTTACGTCCTCCTCACCTGACGGAAGAGGCTGCCTGCGCCCATGCGAGCGCAGGGGGGCCGAGCGGTACAGTGTTCGTTACGAGCACGTTCGCTCATCTCTAGTCAGCACTAGAGATGAGCGAGTAGTGTTCGATCGAGCCGGTATTCGATCGAATACTACGCTATTCGGCATACTCGATTTCAATCGAGTATAACGGCGATGGCGCACTTAGAATTCGTTTCCCCTCCCACCTTCCCTGGCGCTCTTTTTCCACCAATCAACATGCAGGGGGGGTATGACAGGCACGCTGAGCACGTTGGCAGCGCGAAAACAGCGTCTACATGGATTAGCTGGAAAAACCATGTGACCTCGAATATTAAAAACTCAGCTCTTCCTGCTCGTACGCATATGCTGCGTGAACTTAGTCAGGGACAGAGGCTGGAGAAGGGACAGACAGGTTTTAGCAGTTGGACAGGCAGGAGCGTGATTAAAAGCCCTTATCAGGGCTACTATAGTGCACTACAGTGATAGCTTTACTACAAGATACACTTTACAGAGAACGGCTGCCGTATTCAGGGATAGCTGCTGGAGTAGGGACAGAGAGAGGCATTAGTGGCGTATTAGGTGCTCTGCTACATACCAAACTATATTTGGCACTACTGTTCAGCGTTCTTTTTGGCTGAAAAACCCTGTTATATAACTAGTGTGTATATGCACCATCTGATCTGGCAGTATACGGCTGTGAATTTTATTTTATTTTTTTAAATACAGTTTATTTGGCTCTAGTGTTCTGGGTTCTGTGTGCCTGCAATACCCTTTTTGTATACCAGGTGTAAATACCCACCGTCTGTACAGTTAGTACACGGCTGTGTACCTTGAAATATACAATATCTAGGCCTTTTAATTGGCCACTGTACTGTGCGTTCTCTTGCAAATTAATTTCACATACCTGGTGTTAAATACACACCGTCTGTTTCAGTTAGTACACGGCTGTGTACCTTGAAATATACAATATCTAGGCCATTTAATTGGCCACTGTACTGTGCGTTCTCTTGCTAAATTATTTCACATACTGGTGTTAAATACCCACCGTCTGTTCAGTTAGTACACGGCTGTGTACCTTGAAATATACAATATATAGGCCATTTAATTGGCCACTGTACTGTGCGTTCTCTTGCTAAATTATTTCACATACCTGGTGTAAATACCCACCGTCTGTTCAGTTAGTACACGGCTGTGTACCTTGAAATATACAATATCTAGGCCATTTAATTGGCCACTGTACTGTGCGTTCTC
>ONZH01015018.1:0-16978 GCA_900303285.1 Rhinella marina | reverse complement strand
CACTTGACGGGGGCATTCATGGTTTTCGCTGGCTGTAAGCCCTGCCGGAAACCATTTCCATCAGTTAGGTTGTCCAATCCCCTGTTCTTGTCATCCACGCTTGGGAAAATGACCTCTGCATGCTTAAGGTGCCGATTTGGAACGTATCCCTTCATTTTTCAAGAAGTTTTTGTTGTGTGGTTGGGGTTGGTCCCGAGGGTTATTTGGCAGGGCCCCAAAGATGCTGTCAATGCCCGGATCTCTCCAGCTTTGTTTGTTCCCGGGGGGGTTGGATGCGTCATCGGCAACTCAAAGGGGATAACCAGCACTTCATTGTGCCTGATGGGGTCTTGATATTTTCCTCTGTTGAATTCAGGATGGGGTAGAACAGGGCCTTGTTTCTGTTGGGTGGAGGGTCATAGCGCCGTGGAGAGGTACACGGGCTCCTCTGGTGGAGGTTGTTTTAAGAGTGAATAATAACAGCGGAGGAGAAGGCGGACTTGTCCCACTGTGGAGACCATGGGCAGATTGGCCATAGATCTTACAGGGAAATTTCCTGGTGGGCCGATGCCCAGGGGGCCATCTGAGCCCTCCTCACAGCCGGCCAGTGGAAGTTTTTGGAGATGTATTTTGTGCTGCTGGCAGCATTCTGTGATGGACTGTGGTATTTGGCTCTGTTGGGGTGGTATAATGTTCCACAATATGGCATTACTGGCCCTGCCTTCCATCAATTTGCACCCGACTACAAAACGGGGCCACTTTTAGTATTTTTTCCAGGGCTACTATAAGTACCCAGTCCACCACTGGTGGAGACAGTGGTTGGCATACCGCTTCTTAGCCTCCTGGAAGCAGTTTTGGAGTTTGAATAAACTTTTGGTGAATTTTGTAAGAGCAATAAAAAAATAAAGCTGTGACCGACCCTCACTCCAACAATACACGTTGCCTTGTCTTTATTCTATGGTATGCGGGAAGACATTGGTTTGGGGGTTGTTGTTTAGTCCTTGGCAGTCTTGTGCTGACACAGAGGGTGGGAGTGGCTTTTTAACCACCTCTGTCAGGGTAGTAATTGCATATTCGGTCTTGTAGACCCCCTCATGGTGGTATCTGGAACCATCTACAAAAAACTCAAAATCTGGGTTAGGCAAAGGGTCTTCTGTTACATTTTCTAGTGTCTGTGTCTCTGTTTTGATTAATTCAGCACAGTCATGACTTTCGCCTGGGTATTGTGAGATCAAATGTTCTAGGAATTTGTCCTCCCACAAAAAGGGTAATTCCTTGTCTGCCCCTACGTGTACTCTATCCCATTCTTTCTCAAATGTCTGCCATTGCTCATGTAAGTCTATTATTTCCTCCTCCCTTGTTGGACCCGGGGGAAGCAATTTTGCAGGTTTCAATACTGTACAATGCTTAATGGTAAGATTGGAAGGGGTGAGAAGGCAGGTTTCATACTTAGTGAGACAGGAGGCAGACGTGTTTAGTATGAGTTTGAGTATCTCGCTAACTGCATGCGGCACCATAAAGACCAGGGGATAATCAAGGACAATATCCGTAGCCTTATCCTTCAACAAGGCAGCAGCATGACAGCAGTGTGAGGTATTTGTGAGAGCAAGGTGTGAGGGTTTGGGACAACTGGAGTGTCAGCTTCTGTGATGTCATTTATAGCCCTAAGGTCATAAACCATTCTATAAGTGACAGGTTGACCCTTGACCATCTTTTTCTTAACTGGGAACAGGGGTGTATTGTAAGGAGAAACACACTTTCGCAATACCCCCTCCTTCAAATATTGCTGAATCAGAATGTCTAAACTTTGCATTTGAGGCAGACTGAGTGGGTATTGCTTCAGCTTTGGCTTAGGACTGGTATCCCACCGACATCTGTCTTGTCAGCTGCCCAAAATGAGGAAGGTACTGCAGTTAGTAGGTCATTATTGACAGGTTCATTAGTGTGGTGTAGATCACCATAACAAATAGTGTTTAAAATAGCATCGCTAAGTAGGCTACTGACTGTAATCTGTCCGTCTGAGCCATACTGAATAACTGCCTGTATGGCTGAGAGGACATCTGCTCCTAGTAAATTTACAGGACAAGTATCTGAGACTAAAAATTGCATTAGCTGTTGTATGTCATGAAGTTTAACTGCCAATGGTTTAGTCTCCTGCGTGCTCCTCATCTTCCTGCAAGCTATAGAAGTACACTTGCTGACCTTGTTTATCAACTAGTCTTTCTGTGTACACATACCCTTGGTTCTTGATTTCCTCACAAACCTTAATCCATGCTGCTACCTGTTCTCCCACAACTTGCTCTCTTATTCAGGGGCCTTTAGCTTCCTGAAAATCTGTACAAATATTTAAGCTCAGGCACCCATTTAACAGCTTGTTCCCCATACCCACTCCTGACTATTTCTGCTGCTGTAACTCCCCACCCTACATCCTGGGTGTCTTGTCCTGCTTTCTGAGCATTCCAGAACCTCGAAACCCCCATCTTTAGGCCTGCTAGAAGGTGATCAAGCTTCCCTATTACCTAAAGGAACTATGCAAACAAGCGTCTCCGGTCTCTGATCCTTACTATCGCAAATATCAGAACCCATTGTCGACGGGTTCAGCAGAACTAGCCTCACTTTACAATTGCAAATCGATCTGTATGCCGCCAGGATCAGCAGAACTAGCCTCACCTTACAATCGCAAATCCCAGATCCGATTGCCGCCGGGTTCAGCAGAACTAGCCTCACTTTACAATCGCAAATCGATCTATTTGCCGGTGGGGTCAGCTAGCCTCACCAGTAGAATCACCAGAGCGGAGCAACAAGTAGAATTGTCAGTGCAACATACAAGCTTATATTCTTATCTGATAATGGCCCCTGGATCCTTCCCTAACTTTCTACTGCAGTAAGGCTGTTATATCCTAGTACACAGTATCTATTACCACAACCTGTATCACTGAAAAACTTTTAATCACGCAGAGCCTATCTTTCCCCCCTCTGGGCGCACATCACACGGGTTATGGTCCAGAATTGCGAGCAGGAACCTGTCACTAGCCACCCGCTCTCAACACACGGGAAGATAGTCCTCTGACAAGTCCCTGTCACTTCTGCAAGGATCAACTTGCGTCCCAATCTTTACACACTTAAAAAGAAGCCTTGAAACTCAGTAATCCTCAGATACTGCAGTTTGGAAGTGAGTAAGGAATCCTTTCAGAGGTGTGTAACTAGAGATCGCAACTTCAAGCGCTCCCTTATCTCAATCACACATCAGTCACTCAGCACACGTTCAGCTTCCTAACCGTTAGACATACATACAAACCCACAGACAATGGAGTTCTTAAATCCCACAGAATCAACAAGATAACATCTAGATAACATCAAGATAATACCTGGACAGCAGCTAATACAGGGGGAAGGCACAGTAAGAATCAAAGGTCTTAGGCCTCTTTCACACTAGCGTTAGCACGGATCCGGCACCTAAAGGGTGCCAACGGATCCGTGCTAACGCTGATACATGTGTGGAGCCGGAGCAGCGCTCCGGCCCCACACATGTTAACATGGAACAAGACACAGACATACATACAAACAGGAGGCGCGTGAAGACATGGCTGCGGCGTCCCTGGAGTATGTGAGTTGTGAGTATGTATGTGTGTATGTGTGTATGTCTGTATGTGTCTAGCTCTGTAGCCAGATCCGGAATGATCCTCCATTGCAAATCAATGGAGGACAGATCCGGATTACTGGTGTGTCCACACCAAACGGATCCGTCCCCATTGACTTGCATTGGGGGTTATTCCGGATCCGTCTTGGTGTGGATCCCTGGACCGGAGAGCAAACCGCATCTCCGCATGCTGCGGTTTGCTCTCCGGTGACAGCTGAGGGCTTCAAAACAGGCTTAGATAAATTCTTAGAGAAAAAGAAGGTCACCACATATTAAGAAATGTAGAGTCATGTCTTAAGGTTACCAGTCCCCCCCCCCTCATCACTCCTACCCCCTCCCTTGGTTGAACTTGATGGACATGTGTCTTTTTTCAACCGTATTAACTATGTAACTATTGAAGACGGAACGGAATGCTTTCAGGAGCCTCCGTTGTCTTCAGTTCAGTTTTGTCCCCATTGACAATGAATGGGGACAAAACTGAAACGTTTTATTCCGGTATTGAGCCCCTATGACGGAACTCAATACCGGAATTTTAAAACGCTAGTGTGAAAGTAGCCTTACTCACTGGTGAAATGTGCAGTTCCCTCTTGTCCTATTTGCCGCAGTTCTCAGTCGACTGTCACCTTGGATGCTGCTGGGATGTTGGACGGTGCCCCCAAGAAATGTTAATGCAAATATTTTAGGTACCAATTAAGGTTGAAATGTCCTTTAAGGAAAACTTAAGGAGAATTACCGGCCAGGAGAAGAGAAATGCACACACACGTGAATGATGTTCAATAGAGTCTCCTGACTCCTGTGTCTCAGGATGGTTTATTTCTACCAACAAAGCCTGGGTTTACCCCTTTACAGTCTCAATTTACTATTGAACACTTTACCATATGTGTAAAAAAGAATGGGATGTCTTAGCAGAGTCCAAACTGTATACAGCGAATGATCTAAAGAGGTCTGAATTTAAAATAAGGTCACTGGTCTGAAACTGCTGACATAACAGTAACACAGCTGACAGCAGCAAAACTTGTGTTCATATATCTTCAAAATTGGTCAAAATTAATTTACTTTCACATTCACAATGTTGATACAGTAAGATACATTTGGTCAGTCTCTTCCACTCAGTTTGCTTCTTTAGGGCTCCAATAGTTTCTGGGAAACGGTGTTCAGCTTTGGTTGAGGTGCAGTTTATTGTCTTTGAGAGTAACACATCAACTACAGACCTCATAGTTTTTGGCCAAATCTAAAGTCTTTCAATTCAAAGTCTTCCAACCCCCAGTCATAGTGGTGTGCTGACCGTGAGTGCATCACGTTAGGAACTGTGGATAAAACTTTGGATTAGTTGTGCATCCCTCAGATGTAAGGAGTTCCTGCCCAAGAAGTCACAACTCAAAGGATTTTGCCCCTATGTTTCAGCCTGAATGCTGCCAGAATTGTTTTTGTCAAGATTTTGTACCTCCTTTATATGCACAGGACTGAATTGCACCATTCAGTTTGGATAATTCTGAATTTCATAAATACTAGAAAAATACTTGAAAACGAGTCCAAAGCTTTGACAATTCATTTTGGAAGAATTGTGCAACATGACATCCACCATTTAACATTTGAAATTCAGTACACTATTGAGGAAAACAGGAGAGAGAAGATGAAGATGAAAACTGACATTACATCGGGCGGATCTCTGGTCAGTGACCTTGCCCCCAGCCTGACAGCCAGTTAGCAGAGGATATGGCTGTGTATCTGACTTCTGTGAACTCCCACACAAAGACACCACTATAAGCTCAGCCACTGATGTGCCTGTCCTATCTGCAATTAGACACACAAGAAACCAGCCATTTTAGAGACTTGCAGGGACAGTGTAGGAATATATTTAGTTAGGTAGATTAAATTACTATGTAGAAAGTCAGGTTTTATCATTAGGGACAGTATAGGGGTAGTTAGTGTACGTTCTGTCTGTTACAGGTGTGGAGTTTTTAACTTCTTAGGCGTTACACTGCAAAAGTCAACCCGTGAGCTTTTAAAGAGACAGTACAAAAAACAGTTGCAAAGCTTCTGCAGTTAAGGCTACTTTCACACTTGCGTTTGCAGGATCCGTTTTGAGATCCATCGAGGCTCTCACAAGATCGTCTGATAATACAACCGTCTGCATCCATTTGAACGGATCCTTTGTATTATCTTTACATGCCCAAGAGATCCGTCATGACACCATTGAAATTCAATGGAGACGGATCCATTTTCTGTTGTGTCAGACAAACGGATCCGTCCCCATTGCTTACATTGGAGACATGAAGGATCCGTTTGGATCGTTTCATCAAGCGGACACCAAAACGCTCAGCAGCGTTTTAGTGTCGCCTCAAAACGGAATGGAGACTGAACTGAAGCAAACTGATGCTTTCTGAACGGACCCTTTTTCATTAGAATGCATTAGTGAAAAAACGGATCTGAATGCAAGTGTGAATGTAACCTAATACATGCAGATACTAAGCATGACAAATTATAATATGGAGTTTTTTGGTGGTTGCTAGTGTCAACCCCCAGGGGGTCCATAGTCACCAAATTTTGCTACATATCATGATATATTCGAGAGAGAGTCTGGTGAGGAACAGACATTAGTAATGAGTTACAGTAATCAGGACGGGCATGGATCAGGCTCAATGAGAGTTTTTGTTGTTTCCAAGTGAGAAATGGATGGATTCTATTGGTGGCATGAGCAGGCAAGAGATTGAATATAGGGTGAAGGAAAGGGTTCAAACATAACACTGAGACAGAGACATGCTGTCTAGGTACTATGGTAGTGCACAGACAGGCACTTAGGTAGTTAGTAGTGGAGAAACCCAGAAGTTAAGTGTTTAAAAGATTCCATTTCAGATAGAGAGAGGACATGATGTTAGAGACAGCAGCAGCAGTGGTTTTCTGTAGTACAGCAGAGGTGATGTCACAGGATGAAGTGTTTAGTTGTGTGTCATCAGCATAGAGATGATACTTTAAACCAATGAAAGTAGAGCAGGTGAGAGGCAGTGACGATCAAATCACTAGTCAAACCGTTGAAGGTTTCTAGAGCAACATATAACTGCGACTATGGAACTTTCTGCCAGAAGAAATTGTGGTACTGAGATCACTAAAAGAGTTCAAAAGCGGCCTGGGTGTATTTCTGGAGTGTAATATTATAGGTTATCAGTCTTTTTTCAGCTTTGCAAACTATGTTACATCTATTGGGCCATGTTATGGAACTGAGTAATTCCCAGGTTATACCAAGCTGTAATATGTACATGTACCGCCATAGAGCGCTCATCTCTGCCTGTACTACATTACAGCTGGATGGCGGTATTATTACTGATTACCCCGGCTGTAATTTACTGCTCGTTATCAATAAGTAATAATCAATACCAGCAGAATCCAGAGGAACCTGAATGTAGTGTAATGTCTACTAATAATCCATCCCCCAAATAACTGACTGAGCGAGGACAGAGCCACGTGTGTCCTGTAATAATGTGAGGAGGAGAACGGGGGCCACAATAGATGGTGGAGGAGAGAGAATGGAGGCCACAGGGGCCACAATAGATGGTGGAGGAAGGAGAGTGGAGGCCACAGGGGCCACAATAGATGGTGGAGGAGAGAGAATGGAGGCCACAGGGGCCACAATAGATGGTGGAGGAAGGAGATTCTATACTAACGCCCTGTGGATGCCTCACCCACATCTCATCTTCTTATTCTTACAGTTTGGCTCATAATGATCTACCAGACACGTCCTGCATCCAGTTGGCATCTGTAATAAGGAATAACCAGTCCCTGAAGATACTTGACCTGTCTGGAAATCCTCTGTCTGGTCCTCACCTCAGTGACTTGATGGAGGCTCTGTCCAGTCCGGCCTGCAGGATTGAGGAACTACGGTGAGTATAAGAGATGTGTACAGGACTGAGACATGTGGGGCACAAGTTATACATGGATTTTATTCTATTTTATGCTCCACACCATTGTTATGTCGATGAGATAAACTGCTGACTGCTCCTGATATGTGACGTCTCTACTAATGTCTGACTAATGCACCGGGTGCACCTGCTGTGGGAGCTGGAGAACAGTGTGGAGGGAGAAGCTCACTTGCAGGAGCTCAGCTAAAACACGGCCACTTTGAGGCACCGCCTCCCAGAAGTCCCATGCACTTACCTTTAATTGTTTCATGGTAGTAAAATATAGTGGGCCCACCCCCACCTGGGCTCCAAACAATACATATTAATTGAATAAATAAAATAAAAAATATAACAATAGGGTAGTATTTTCAGTACATATATATTAGAACCCTTGCTATAAAAATAATTCATTAATCTGGTCAAATATAAAATATATATAAAATATCCATGCACTGCGCTATTGCATGTTTATACATTCATATAAATGTCCTAGAAAAAGAAAGTCCTTTGTGAATCCACTGCGCTATTGCCATATATAAAGCTTATTCTTATAAGTGTCCTTAAAGGGGTTATACAATAGTACAAATACCCCCACAATGCCCCTCCCATAAATGATACTTATCCGGTCCCCGGCATCCGCTTCCCTCTGGATCCCTGCATGGCCACCGCCTCACCCATGAACGCTAAGTCACGGGTCCGTTCTCTTGATTGACAGGGCCAGGCAGCTCGCTCGATCTGCTGCCAGCCTGTCCGCGCTTCAAATCCCACGACTGCGCCGTGTGGAATAAAATCGGCGCAGTGAGTGCCGCTGGCCGCCGGGCTCCTGGCTACCTCACTACGCCTGCTCCGATGACGTCAGAGTACACCCAGAAGAGACGGCAGCCGACATCAGCCGGGTGTACTCTGACGTCATCGGCGCCGATTTTATTCCGCACGGTGCAGGCGCGGGATTTGAAGTGCGGACAGGGCTGGCAGCAGATCGAGCGAGCTGCCTGGCCCTGTCAATCAAGAGAACGGAGGCATGACAAGAGGTGGGCAAATGGCGCTTACTAGGTGCAGGGTAACCGCCCCTTGCACCTAGTAAGCCTAATCAGCTTAAAATAAAAGTGCATTTTTTACAAAAACGGGGGCACCAAAAGAAAAAAGAATACCAGATTGGGCAGCAGGTGACATTTGCACATTGCAAATGTCATCCTGTTTGATATGCCCAAATCTGGTGACAGAAACCCTTTAATCGAGTTCATACTACAACATGTTGCCATATAGGAACACACGAGTTCAATATAAGCTGTGTCTTACCACCTCTACCCCTCTGATCACTGGCTCCACTGTAAACTCCCCGGCCATATGCTGCTGAGCTCTGATTCCCCGATTAGAACCGAAGCTGTAGCAGCATCTCCTGCTTGAGCCGGGTGCACGTGGCACTCCTCCATTTATGAACTTCCACACTTGTACTTCGAGTAAGTGTCTGTGCAACACCAATGGGTCAGTTCACCTGAACCAGAGCGGGTGTTCTTTAGGGGGAATACATGAGCATAGTCTCCAATAGCAAAATCTGCCAGAATTGTTTTAGAATTACAGACTCCTTCCTCAGTGGCGTATCATTATGGTTGGCTTTTCAGTTTTTATAGGAGAAATAATCACCAAAACTGGGCATAGCTGCAGAATTAGTTTC
This sequence comes from Rhinella marina, assembly GCA_900303285.1. NCBI lineage: Eukaryota > Metazoa > Chordata > Amphibia > Anura > Bufonidae > Rhinella > Rhinella marina. The sequence continues at coordinate 7,788 of ONZH01015018.1, read as the reverse complement.
CATCACAATGTGGCATGGCTCCTCCATTATGTATACACTTCTATATAGACTTTCAGAATAGTGTTACCAGCATTATAAATGAATAATCTATCCCATGATGAAATATTGGTGTATTTATATTAACTTCCTTTCCACTTAGACTAATATAATGCTATTGCGGTTTTCTTGAGTTTTGTGGAGTTTTTCTGGGAAAGATGCGTTTTTATGATAAAATGCTGTGATGTTTCCTCCATTCAAATACAATGCCCCAGCCCTCTGCACTTGCACTGTTGGGGGTTTAGTTCAGGTGCAATATGTTTAAATGGAGGAGACTGTGATTTGCCTGGTCACATGACCATACATTAGCAGCCATTTTATGGACAGGACCTCCCTGTGGACAGCACGAAAACTTGGCAAACAAGGGTGCATATCTTAAAATATAGAAAAAGGCACAGAATTTTAACAAAGACTATATTGTTAAGTACCATATAGTCATCTTTTTCAGTAGTAGCCAGAAAGTAGACAACCCCTTTAATTGGACTACTACCACTCTTACTGACTCTAAGACCCAGTTGCTCAACAAGGGTTTAAAATTTGCACCTAGTACCCCATTGAATACATTTGGTACATATTAGAGATGAGCGAGCATGCTCGGCTGAGCATACTCGAGTTCCATTTTCGCGTATTTGCATACGCATTTTAAAATTGGTATGGTAATACATACGCATATTTAATCTGTACACTAATGCGTACGCATTTTAACAATTTGTACGTTATGCGTATGCATTAGTGTACAGATTAAAATATGCGTATGTATTACCATACCAATTTAAAATGCGTACGCAAATACGCGAAGAATGGCACTCGAGCATGCTCGTTCATCTCCAATTATTGTATAGAAAAATTTACAAGGAAATTATGTTTTTAAAAAAATATCATATTAAGAACTCTGTAGAGAAGGGATAATAGCCCCCCCTCTCCCCCCCCCCCCCCCCCCACACACATACACCAAAGTACCAACATTCAGAACTAAAAGAACAATCTAAAAAATCTCCTTGACAGGAAATCTCTACATTCCATAAGAATGTTGAATCTGAATTATGCAAGATTAACTTGTGTACATATGAATATAATAACCTAACTAACCGAGAAATACCAGCTATAAAACAACTTCAAAAGGATGAAAATATTAGACTACGCCCAGCAGGTAAGGGAGAAGCAGTAGTGATTTTACAAGCAGAAACATAAACCAGGAATGTATTAAACAATTCTCAGATGTAAATACATGTCATAGGAGACCCCACAAAGGAATACCAAGAATTACTTTACAATTTTGTAAAGGGGGCTTGGATAAGGAAGTACAAGTATATAACTGGCACCCAAAAAAGAATGCTGCTTTTCTACTGCATTCCCAAAATTCACAAAGACGCAATAAATCCCCCTGGTAGACCCATTATTTCGGGGAGAACTTTACTTACTTCTAATCACACAGTATCTAGAACGTACTTTACAACCTGTTGTTTCTTATACTAAGATTAGTACACAAATCATTGAAATGATAGAAAAGCTAGACTATAAATACCATTGGATCTTGGGGACATTAGATGCCAATTCTTTATATAACATTATAGACCAACAGGGTATTAAAGCATTGCAATCAATGTTTTTCTAAAAAATAATAAGCTTCTCAGAGAACAAATAGATTTTTATAACAGAAGGTGTGAATCTTATACTTACACATAATGACTAATCTTTATTCTCCCATACCCAAGTTACAGGAGTCAGCCTAGCCAGAGTACATGATCCTTCTGCTCCCAAAGGAATCCACTTGTATGCATTATGTCCACATACAATATAGACATCTCTGGGTAGCTCAAATGCACTTCTTCTATAATGCACCATCATATCTGCTAACTCTAATAACCTCAGGGAATTTTGGAAAAGGCACCAAGGTGAGCTGGTCTTTCTTCCCATGGGACTGTGATATCTTTCCCATCTGCATGGTGAAGCATCACTACTATTATACTCAGTCCCAGGTATAAAATCAGCAATTGCTCCCTTCTGTAAGATTTAATGCCCATGCCCAGGTTGGATCATGCACATACCGACCCAAACAGTCTTTTCAGATATGGCATGCTACAACCCATTTTGTCTGGGGCCTTTTGAAAACTAATTTTCAACTTCCTCCTAACTTTAGTGCAGCCACACAATGATGTCCAACAAGCTTATTGTCCCGTTCTTCCCTTAGGACATGATGTAGGGCAGACACATATACATACATGGTACACCAGACCAGGCGGCTTTTCATGATTGGTCCTCCTGGTTCAAAACCTTTTTGCAATGATTAGCGTGTATCCACGAGGACTTTCCTTCCAGTTTGACTGAGGTGGGAGTGGTTAACTGGACTTGATATGGACCATCAAATCTGGGGTCCAATGCCTTCCTGACGTGTCTTTACACACAATCTCCTGGCTGCAGCGAAAGCCCTCCTTCCACTGAGTCAGGATCTGGAATAGAATCATACACATTTATGTAAGCTGGTAAGATGTTTCTGAAGTGCCCCGACATAAGCAGTTAAATCTGAGTGTTGCAATTGTGCCTGTTTTTGGTGCGGGCCCAACTAAAATCTTATATGGACTCAATCCCTCCTTTCCTCGAGGATTTGTTTGCACTGAATATAAGGCTAAAGGGGGGCACTCCACCCATGATTTTCCTGTACAGACTAAAACATCCGTATACGTACCAACCCTTGACAGTTGAATATAATCAATTTGCAGTCACTGAAATGGGTAAGCTGCCCTAACCATATGCCTTTTTGCAACTCGCACAGTCTTGCCAGGATTATGACAGGCACATATCATGAAGCCTTACACAAATCTGGCAGCAGCACAGCTGAATCCCGGGGCCACCCACCACTTAGACACTATCTCACACATTCCTTCTTGTGACACTTGTGCACCAACTGAGCCATCATGGGAAACAAGGTCCTAGGCAGGCACCATTTTACTCCTGTTTGCCAAATGCCATCTTTCTGGGCTGCAACCAAGGCTTCCCACTGCTTCTTTTCAGCTTGTGGTGCCTGCTCCTGCAATTTTTTGCAACAAGGCTAATTCTATAGGGGCTATACCCCAAAAAGTCATAATAGAAACCTTCTCTTGTGAGAGGGGGAGCAGGGCAGCAGCCTTCGCAACCTCATCAACCAATCTATTTCCTCAGGAGTGTTTTCTCTTGTGTTTGCCATCACCTGAGAGGGAAGTGTCAGTGCCTCAAACAGTTTTTCACACTTTCAGCATTCTTAATGGGTTTTCCCGTGGATTCACCAAAATCCCTGCTTTTCCAGATAGAGCCATAATTGTCAGTGTTCAACCAACTTCTCAATATAGCTTCGCTTCTTCATTTCCTCACATATTTTGATCCACGCATCTATTTGATTACTCACTCCTTGCTTTCTAATCCAGGGGCCTTCATCTCTCAGGAAATTTTTCCACACTTTTAAGCTCAAGCATCCATCTGGAGGCATCTGAGCTCTTTTAGTTATTTTTAGTAGGTCCTTTACTGCCTCTTCTCCACATTGATTCTTAACTATCCCGGCTGCCATGACACCCAGTCCACCATTTTGGACATTTTGAGCTGGCCTGGCACTTTTTGACCCTGACGCTCCCATCCTTAGGACTACTCCAGAAGGCGGCCTTTCCTTCCGTTCACCTAATGGAATTACCTGCTCAGGCGTCCTTCACTCCTCTGTTCCTGAGTACCACAACTGCGCAAATTGCCAGGAACAGCAGAAGTAGCCACATCAACAGCCTCAAAATAAGTCACCAGCACAAAACAGTCAGAATATGCAGGCCTTCTAACTGTATGATATCCTGAACCACCACAGGCCCCTGGTATATAGAACACCACTATAGATCTATAACCACTATTTCTAATTCATTTCCCAAGTGTTTCTTTTGTCCTATATCCTTTCAGAAATCCTTTTTCACACAAATCCTATCTTTCCTCTGGCTGGGTGCACCCTTAACATGGGTCACAGTCCAGAACCACGAAGGAACTAACCCGACTCGCAGGCAGGAACCTGTCAGATTCCTGTCACTTCTTACAAGGATCAACTTGCATCATGATCTTTACACACTTAAAAAGAAGCCTTGAAACTCAGTAATCCTTGGACACTGCCGTTTGGAAATGAGTAAGGAATCCTTTCAGGGGTGTATAAATATTGATCACAACTCAAGCGCTCCCGTATCTCAGTCACACAGGAATCACGCAGTCACATATTCAGCTACCTAACTGTTAGACATTCATACAAACCCACAGACAATGGAGTGTTTAAATCCCACAGAATCAACAAGATGACAATACCTGGACAGCAGCTAATACAAGGGGGAAGGCACAGTACACAGTAAGAATCAAAGATCTTACTCACCGGTGTAAAGTGCAATTCCCTGTTGTCCTATTAGCCTCAGTCCTCAATCGATTGTCACCTGGATTGCTGGCTGGGATCCCGGACAAGCCCCCACGAACTGTCGCTGCAGTATTTTTGCTGCTCTTAATCTAGAGCCCCCTCATTGTCTGTGGGTGCCAAATCTTATATAAGAGTTTCTCCCCCTGATGGGTCATTATGGAGAATTACTGGTCGGTGGTAATTACCCCGGCCAGGAGAAGACAGATGCAGACACACATGGTTGTGTTTGAACAGAGTCTCCTAAAAGGGGACACCACTATGCTTTATTTATAGTGTAGTAGCCTGGGCTGGCAGAAAGCTCCGCCCCTTACATTCTGGAAATAACAACAGAGTCTTTACCATACATATACATTACATAACCTTAAGTCATCTATTCTTGTACAATGGACATGGTATAGAGAATGGGTCATGTGCTCATATATAAATATAGCAAAGGAAAAGGTCACGTCTCTGCTACGTGATTAAGCTGGCATATAATGAAGTTCAATAATATACTAATATTTTATTGCATTCACATCTGTAAGGAGTCATGGTGCTCTTGGAGCTGCTTCCCTCTCGAGAGACTACTGTTGCAGGGTGGGGGGACCTTTTCCTCACAGCTACATTTTGACTCATCTACTTCCAACACTAGCCTCCACTAAGACTCTCTGACTAAACACTTGCTGCTGCCCCTCCCTTGGTAGGAAACAGGACTAGCCCACTTCTGCCCAAAAGGGGGAGAATGGAATGGTAAGTTCCATTCTGTCTAAAGATCTCTCTGCCATATCTGCTGCCACCTGCTGGTGAACCAAATACATTACATGAACAGTTTCATAGCAATACTTTTAATACACAGTGTAGGAGGACCTGGAATCAATATACAGATGACATTAGTGATAGGTTATCAAAGACAGTAGCAGGGTGTAGGAATGGTAATACCACTCTGGGGTGTTACAATTGCACTAGGATGTAAACACAGGGCAAGTGTCACAGATCGCAACTATGCTGGAGGAGTTAAAATGCACTCAGAACTTCATCATTTGACATTTACTGTAATGCTATAAGGTTGAATGCTGGTGTTATTTATCTTTTGTGTAACCCCAAACCCCTTAAAGGGGTTAATGTCTATGGATTTAGACTGGGATATCATAAAAGCACCTGTAGGTGTAATACGAGGTTTTCCCAATAATTTTCTCTGTATAGTGTATATATGTCAAAGAGCATTAAAGGCGTTAAATAGCAATCTTTACTGGCTGATACAGTAATATTCTTTATTACATTATTACTGTAGAGCCAACCATACACATGATATTACTATCAGCCAAATGCAAAGAGCTAAGAGATATGCAGCTGAAATCCAATATTCTAGTTTGTGCCTGTCATCACTAGGTTGTGCCCGTCATTACTCATCACCAGGTTTTGCTCATCATTACTCATCACCAGGCTGTGTCCATTGTTACTCACCATCAGGTTATGCCCCTCATTACTCAAAACCAGGCTGTGCCAGTCATTACTCATCACCTGGTTGTGCCCATCATTACTCATTACCAGGTTGTGCCCATTTTTACTCATTAACAGGTTGTTTCCGTCATTACTCATCACCGGGTTATGCACATCATTACTCATCACCGGGTTATGCACATCATTACTCATCACCGGGTTATGCACATCATTACTCATCACCGGGTTATGCACATCATTACTCATCACCGGGTTATGCACATCATTACTCATCACCGGGTTATGCACATCATTACTCATCACCGGGTTATGCACATCATTACTCATCACCTGGTTGTGCCCATCATTACTCATTACCAGGTTGTGCCCGTTTTTACTCATTACCGGGTTGTGTCCATCATTACTCATCACCAGGATGCTCCGATGATTACTCATCAACAGGTTGTGCCCGCCATTACTCATTACCAAGTTGTCCCCATTATTACTCATCACCAGGTTGTGTCCCTCATTACTTATCACCAGGTAATTACACAGTTGGTGTCTGCCAGGTGGTGTCATTTCGCCTTCAGGAAACTGGTGAGACTGTAGTAATAATTCTCCCAGTGTCACCGCTGGAAAACACACACAAGACTTTACAGATCCTATCCTCAGGTGATCAATTTACTGACTGATCTGAGGTCATGAGGAAACCCTCACAATACAAAGTCACTAATAGTGGGGGCGCTGTTCTTTGTTCTAGGATATGGGGCAATGAATGGTCTGAAGAGGAGGAGGAAGCCTTAACAAACATGAAAAGTCTCAAACCAAATATGAAGATATCCTACTGAACATAGAAGAAGCTGGACTCCTATCTTTGATGAGAGGATAACAGGACTTTGGTGGAGAAGACATCTTCAGAGGCCTTGTAAAAAGGGAAAATATCATCAGAAAATTAGCTGTTTAACCACTTCCTGACATGGCGATTTACTGTTTCTTTGCGTTTTTATTTTTTATTCCCTGCCTTCCTGAAGCTATAACCATAGACATACAGCATGAGGGCTTATCTTTTGTTGGACAAGTTGTGCTTTCTAATGGCAATATTGTTTTGTTTTGTTTTATTTGTGGGAAAGGGGCTGGTTTGAATTTCTTGAAAAGTTTTATTTTCCTTGCAGAGCATTCCTAAGGAGAGATAGTACCCCCAAATCCTGACTTAGCCTCTTACCCAGTTCAGCCAGAACTCTTTGCTCTGCACTGATGAGGGGCAATCACCCTGAAACAGCTGTCTGCAGATGAGGTACTGGCTTATTTAATATCCGAGTCATGTGTTAAGGCCAAGTTAAAGGGTCGAACATTGACTTATAGGAGAGCTGTCGCACATCTGGTGGCATTAGAGGCAGAGCTTGTTAAGAGCTCATTTGCACCCCTTTCTTCACAGATTTTAGGCGCTATCCCCAAGGAGACTCTGCTAGAGTATACATTTCAGCTGTGAGGTCTTTATGTAACTTCTGTTGGCTGCAGGGTTGCATGAAGACAGTTCTACATATTAATTACAAGGTTATATTTTCATTCACCATATGTTTTGCGCTCTCAGTAAACGTGGATTTTGGTAACCTACAATCTGTTTGCGGAGTATAATATACATTTTTAATGCGTTTGTGGATGACTTCCAAATATTACATGTTGTGTGCAAATGTTTGTTTTGATGCATTTTTTATATAATTTCTGTTTGTCACTACTTAAAGGTGGACATAATTGTCAACAGTCTGTCAAGCTAACTGCAATCATCAGGTCGGCTTTCAGGCAATATAAAGGATTTGGGAGTAGAGATGAGCGAATCATTCAAAATTTGCTTCGCAGAATATTTGCCGAATTTCTGACAAGATTCGTATTTAAACGAACATATTCATCGAATCTACGTAAAAAAAAAA